>JASMMZ010000005.1:4710787-4821232 GCA_038502455.1 Anisogramma anomala | reverse complement strand
AATAATAATAATAATAATAATAATAATAATAATAATAATAATAATAATAATAATAATAATAATAATAATAATAATAATAATAATAATAATAATAAGAATTATGCAAAGTTACATTTAATAACAATAAACTATTTCCACATTCACTATCTATATCAAATTTTTCCCTTAATATCATATTTTTCTATACATTGATCTATTCATCTATTCATCTTATAATATTTAATTGAATATGTTAAAATCGCTTCTCCCAGCGAAAACACTAAAAATAGATAAATCGCATTAAGAGAGCTACGTTACGCGACTATACACTTAATCTCCAAGTTTTTTAACCACTAAATTTTACACTAACCAAAACATTAGGATGGATACCACAATCATTCAATTTAAAGCTATCGCTAACCCTGTTAGTATAGAGGCAATTAAAGCCCTCGGATCTGCTTTTCAAAAACATTACGTTGAAAAACTTTGGGACATAAACATTGACAGAGTTTTAACTAATAATTATCTAGTTAACTTGGTTGGCTATTATATCCTCAACTAAAACAACAATAAATACTTTAACCTTAAGGTTCGCATTTTCCAAAAGCATTGAGAGTTTTCAGTCAATTAAACTATTAATATATCAAGAGATATTTAGAAGAGGTTCAAAACTAATATTTAAAGGCAGAATTAAAACGACAAGGGATTTAAGTGCTAAATAAGATCTTAATTGGATTGGTACAAACCTTTTTTAAACTAGCTTAAATTAAAGAATATTTTTTAAATTCTTATTCTTCACATTCTAAAATAAATTGCAACAATATTTGAAATCTTTAACGCCTTTATACATGTTTTAGGGAAAAACATCCTAATTACCAGTTAAATTAAGCTTGTAACCTCCCCAATAGCACTAATTTTTGATACGTTAACGATAAAAAACTTATTGATTTGTTCAATAATTTGGTATCATTAAGTGGTAGTATGGATTTCATTTTTAGCGTTGGTAAAGATTGTAAAGCAACGGTCGCCAAAGTGGTAGGATGAACCGACTTTAACATTGTTCACAGGTTAAATAAATTAGAATATTGAACCCACTAAAACTATTCTTTTAACTGCTAAGTCTTCTTTTCCCCTTAAGATTTCCTTTAAAATAGTGATTTTTTTTCTCAAAATCGCTAAGTTCTTTAAAGTGAAGCTTTTCAAGGCAGATAGGTTTATACGCGCAGCTTACCATTTGTTTTACTACAATATTATACCTCTGGAGCTAGGCGACTGGAAACAACCTCTACCATCGCAACTCGTAAGTTCCAAAACTTAAGTTAAATGAAGAAAATATTATGGACAACTAGGATAATTATTGTAATCTTCCTTCTAAACTTGTTAAAATGATTGATATTAAATATGATCTTTTTACGGATATCGCAAAAATTTGGAACGCTATGGAAAAGTATGATAGAAATTTTTACATCACATATAATACACATATTATATTTTTTTAAACATACAAGTAGATAGAGGTCCCTAATTCTGGTTTTTACTCAATATTTTTCTGAAATACTGATAAGGTACGTATAGGATTATTACCTAGCTTTTCTAAGAAGAGTAAAAACTTCTTGAGAGATTTATAATAGTATGAAAAGTTACTTGTAAAACGACGTCTACATTATGTAATACTATACAAATTAGGCTACAACGAGATGGACAACAACAATAATTAAAAAAAAAGGAAATACTAATATATGTTTTTATTCAGATACTTGATAAGTTAATATTGTATTTATAAGTAATAAGTACGCCCTATGTTACCAAAGCTCCACTTGGCAAGAAGGTACGAGTAGTTGTCACGGGTGTTAACGAGTTTAAATACGCTTTACAACGCCTATATTTTACTTCTTAGGCGTTTTAAGCCAATTATGGTCTTCTTTTACGATTTTAATATCTTGTATACTAAACTCGTTTGGTTTATATTCTGAAGCTGATAACCTTCTGGATTTTAACAAGGAAAAACTCTGTAATAATATATTATTTCAATCGTAAATATGTATGATTTTCGTACTATAAATCTTGTAGAAGGTTTTCAGACTAGAAATTACAACTATACTAATGCTTACGATGAGGGTAATATTAGATCAGACCTGTTAATCATAAAAATCATCGTTGTAATAATGATAAGAAGTATTATAATTATGGTAAACCCAGCTGTTAAAGCATTCTTGACCTTTTGGTTAAACGTTATAAATAGAAGGTGATATATTACACTTAGTACACTATTGTTTTCACGTGAGGTTAATTAAACTATATTATATATTACGAGGATGAAGACGTTGACAACGATGCCGATATGCCTAAGTAAGTCATGTAGCATGAAAATACCATTGTCAAAGCGTCTTAGTGATTAGATCAACATGTCTTTTTGTACCACTTAAGTAGCGAAAACCCGCATACTTGCTCAAACTAAATATTCAAACCCTTATATAACTTTCACTTCGCGATCTTTACGCAAACTACATGTTTTATACCATGATGCCAAATACAAGCGTAGTAAGAAAATTAATATAACTCTATTTGTAGGACATAATATTGTAAAAGAAAAGATTTTTAATACGAAAATTAATCGCTAATATATTGGTAAGGTTATAATTAGTTACTTCTCATGCAAATAATTGTTTATATTCGAGACAATGATTGTTTGAATTATTATAAGATCAATTACAGTGAATATTCATAAGTGATCTATTTAATTTATTCTTGACCTAGATGATATGAAAATCCTCAGCGTTAATATTGATGTCAAAGTTAACGAACTGGTTGAGAACAGCTAAAGATTCCTGCGGATATTACTATATACCCTCATAGATAGTATATATGAGTCTAGTGGCATTGCACTGTATTACAGGTCGCACTCCTGCGGAGTGCATGATAACGTGTTATGCTACAGGCTGTACTCTTGCAAGTTGGAATGGCTATACCAAACCGAACGGCAATGCGTGGAGTAGTCTGGAGTAGTACGCTCTGTACGAGAGCTTATAAGCCCTCACCCGTGTCGCACATTTCTAAATAATTCTTCTTTAATTATCATCTTTTATATCATAACTATTAATCTTACGATTAATTTTTAAACACTTTATTTTAAGTAAATAGGTTTTGAATCTTACCGATACTAAATAGTAGCTGATTCAGTCAATTATAAATAGCTTAGAGAAGAAATGACGAACAAAAGTTAAATACATATAGCAGAATACTATAACGGTTCCAAATGTTTCTACTTTAATACTTCGTTTTCATAAAAAATATATATCGATGTATATAAAAACTGTTAAGATTAAGTAACTTTAAAAAGAAAAACTTCAATACTATAACATTAACCCTTATTTGGCGTTTTATCTATTGAAAGCCGAGTTAAGCTATTATAAACCTTTATTTAGCGCTCTAATGTATCCAGGCAATTTTTGAAAAGCATCATATTACGCATTACGCTAGGTAAGCCAAAATTACCAAGATTCGAAACCCTTCGTTAAGACCCATCTAATTTTTCATAATTTACACCGCTCGTTTTTTTTTTTTTTTAAGTTCGGTTACAAGCTAAGTAATTAAACCGATCGTTTTAGGAAGATTGGTCACAAACCAAGTAACTAAACCGATTCCCATAGGAAGTTCAGTTATGACACGTCGACTCAGACCGATCTCCAAACACAACTTAAACACCAAATAATACTATTATACTTCCTGTTGGTAGGCTTTGGACATTGAAACGTTGTCGATTCAAATGGTCTTCGAAGTAACAGTAGTATTGTAGTAGTCAGATGATGGATGTATTAAGGTTTGGCGGACCACTAGCCGGTCTGCACTATAACTTGTATAGCCAATTGCTTAGCTTGTACCCTAGAGTGAAGTGCAAAGTACTGCACTCGACTTATAATCAATACGATAAGTCTCTACAAAGCATTATACTTGCAGTACATTCAACTTTACTTACAGTAAAGTTGACCTACTACACTACATGTAATATTATTCCAACACTTTCTTTACCCTACTCACCTGCTTCACGCTCACCCTATATATTTCAAGTTTGATATCTATAACGTTTTAACTTTCTTATCTATTTGTCCAATATAGCGTTACTAACCAGTAATAAAACTAATTTAAAATGTTTAACTAATTTGTAATTACGTTTTATTTGCGTGTTATTTCAAGTTTACTCATATTAAAAACCGTTAGTAAACCCTATTTTTCCCACTTGAATTATTTTATCACTTTAAATTTGCCGTTTATAGGTATCCAAATCCAATCTCAGTCCAAAATCATTTACTTAAATCTTTCCAATATACCAAGTACGTATAAAACCTATTATCCCCGATTACTCCGAATGATTTACAGCTATATCCCTAAAACTAATAATACTAAAAGAAACTAGAATTTACTTAGATTACCTAGTCAAATATATAGGAATCGGAAAGGCTATTATATACGAGATCGACTTCACTCTTTGGGATAATACCATCTATTTACCAGTAGAGGAATTAAAACCTTATTCCACAATCACATATATCTTAGCTGTTATATTCCGCTATTCAGAGAAAAAAATCCAATGCCCTAACTTATTAGATAATTTCTATTGAACAAATTCGAAATGGATATTAAATATATAACAAATATTAAATATTACTGTTGTTAAAACCTTACAAATACAATTAGGTATCAGAGGTATTAATACCCTAGGGGGTAAAATTGGCCACCTTATAAAAGCCATATTCAAAATAACGTAGCTTACCGACGTACCGGACTATGATGATAAAGATTTATAGCTAACGGAATTTGTAAAAGGGTATTACCTTACGGAGAAAAAGAAACTTTTATTAAAACGACAGGGACGTGGCGTAAAACGACCTAATCCTATACCTATACTCTAACACGAGAATGAAAATGGGAAAAAACGATTACAATCCTTATTTACAACATAAGTAGAATATATCCCTATACAGGTACTTATTATGAAATAAAACCAAATACTAAACCACTTCCTAAATACAGGAAATAACGCGTTCTAATATAGCAAGATCGGCCGAAATATAGAGAATAATCCGATCGAAGAAACGACGATCGGATGAAATACAAAAAATAACCCGCTTCAGAAAACGAAAAGCGGCGTAAAACGCTAATATGTGCCTTACGAACCAACGCCTACCAACCACGACCCTTACTGTAACCTTTTACCGCATCGCTGTCCCACGGATAGGAACGAATTTATAAAACTAACTAACTTTACCAAGCTTTAAAATAGGAACGATAATTACAACGGTAAATAGTACTATATACTTAACAATAAAATATGCGCTATTTTCAATACATATAAAAAAAACTACGCATTGAACCATTACAATTTCATGTTATTTTACCTGGTATTTTCTCGAAATAAAATGAAAAACAGTGCATATAATACCTTACGTAGGTAAATATATTTGTTATGACTCAAGCACGTTGGCGGGTCAGGAAACAGGCCAGCATGCAGCTAAGCTACCTAGAGCCTGAAGTCCAACACATCAGGCGGGGAACATCTCTTTGTCAGCACCAGACTAGGCAACCCTCCAGGGTTAGGGTTATCTAGATCACAAGTGCTCACTGAGCCTCAGTGAGCACCAGTGAGCCTCAGTGAGCACCGGTGAGCCTCAGTACTGAAGACGGTATGAAGGCACGGATATATAAGGACACTGTCAGAACCACATAGATAGTATTTCCTTCATAGCTCTTCAGTTGTCAATCTAAGTATTCAGTCTCAGTATATTCTGAATAGCCTCACAGCTTTTGATCATTACTTGCACGGTTGCGATATTGTTCACTCAGCACCTTTGCTACCTTCATGATAACTTAAACCCTCTGACACCTTCTATATTCTCACGGGTATTTAGTGTGATCATTACAATATTTTTAAAATATTGTAATTGCTACAAATCCGACTTCGATCCAGAAATTAACTACGAACTTGTAATGATCACACTAAATGCCCGTGAGTAAATAGAAGGTGTCAGGGGGGTTATGTTAGCAGTAAGGTAGCAGAAGTAATAAAGGTGCAATATCAAGAAGATGTTTGTTCGTGCTGTAGAATGATCACTAGCCGTTAGGCTATTCAGGTGTGTAGACTGAATACTTAGATTAACAACTGAAGAGCTATGAAGGAAATACTATCTGTGTGGTGATGACCGTGTCCTTATATATCCGTGCCTTCATACCGTCTTCAGTACTGGACCGCTGAAGTCGATGTCGCTTCCTTCGGTCCCAATGTTGTCAACTGGATCGCGAGCGGTCCTGTCGGTCCAAACCCTAACCCTGGGTGCTTACATAAGAGAGATCCCTGGCTTGATGTGTTGGACATCAGGCTTCTGATAGCGCAGCGGACCGCTGGCTTATTCCATGACCTGCAGTTGGTCCTTGGGTTATAACAGAACTTTACGATAGGTATTGAACTAATACAACTTGGGAATCCGTAAAAAATCAATACAAAAACGTTGATAAAAGCCTATAAGAAATCGTTACCGCCTTATTAATTGAGTTCCGAAACTTTCAGGCAAACTTTAGACCGAAATACAGAAGTAAGAAATTGTTTATCTAAATAGTAATAAAAACGTACCGCAAAAACCCAGATTTTAAATTTACACTTTTTAAATTAGAAAAGGATTAAAAATCCTTTAATATGAGCTTTGAAATATCGTTTAAATCCTTTATACACCGATACACTAGTTTCGAATTGGTATCTGGAGCTAATACAACTGAAGGCAAAAATCAAATTTAAAAAGGAAATTTCGCTGAAACTATTTACCTCCTTTGGGATCAAATATTTAAAATTTACTTGAGGTAAAACGAGCGCTTCAAGTACAGGTATTAAAAAGGAAAACATGGTAATAAGGGATAAGTACAATCGTTCAGAAATGAAAGAAACGTACCAAAACCATAATTGTACTAACGAAAAAATATATGGAACTCTATAGGTTTGTAAAAGCGGTATATCGTATACGGTAAAGTCGGTCACTAGTTTACAACCCACTCCGCTTACAAGAAAATTCGGATTAAACGACTTTAAGTATAATAATGACTACTTATTAACCTATAACGATAAAATAGCCTAACGTATATTTGTTGGCTTATAGAACGCCTGCTTTATATATATTCTAGGTCTGTACTACGTAAACAAAATGTTTAACGCTTATATAGCGTCGTAATTCATGTTTCTTAATAAATACGGAAACAGGTTCCAAGACATTATGCCGAATACTAGCTTAGCCGAAATTTTAAAGGCCAGAAAGCGACAATTCGATGCGTTTACAGCGAAGTTTCCGAAATTTCGGCTAAACCGAATGGGAAAATATCGAAAGGTTATATTTAGTAAAGGCAAAGCGTTGTCTTTCGAAACAAACGTTGTAAATACGCGTTTCAAATCGATTAAATTTTACGTAATAGACTTTGAAATACCATTTTTACTTTTATTAACTAGTATAAATAAAACTTGATATTAAGGTCCAAAATACTACTAACCAACTTATCCGCACCTTAAATAACGTATCTATACAGTTTTCACCTCAATTCGTCTACTAATAGTTCTTTTCCAAAATACGTTTAATTAAGGTTGTTTATTCAATTTAACTGGAATGACAAACTTTACACAGAAGATTCGAATACCCGGCTATAAAACATCTTTTACGCCTGCTTTACGACGCAGGTTATACGAATATAGGAAAAAACGCACTTAAAATTATCGAAAAGTTTTGTAATAAATATTAGTTACACTTATAAGTCCCAAAATAGTTTGAATTCTACCATTAAAACGATGTGGATTTTAACTATGAAGTAATGATTAATATTATATATTTCGATAGTTAACTAGACTTTCATGCTGTCGACGAAATAATATTATTTTAAGACGTTAAATTTACACAAACGTTTTCGTTATAAATTATTAGGACGTTTTAATTAACTATTGGTTTAGTATTTACTTAGAGTTACTGAATTTGATCATATACAACGCTAATACAGCTATATCTTTACTGAGTAGCGTATTAAATTTCGGATAATCGGGAACGAGTGTAAGTAAACCCCAGTAAAAGCTATATAAGGTATTACAAAGTGGAAGCGGTATGACGAACCGTTTAAAAGTTTGTATAGAGTATTTTCAAAGAAGTTAAAATAGATTAGTTTTAAGAAATCTAGCCTTTAAATAGATGATAACAAAGTTAATAATACTTTTGGCTCAAATAAGCTTATCTATACACCTATTGTTTTTAGTGTTCACCCGAGGATCCATATTAGCTTTGAACCATTACCATTCACAATGCAAATAGCTTATGTGATGGCGAAAGTTATGGCGACATTACGTTTTTTACGGGATACAAACGACGTATCCAAAGCGTTAGCACCAAGGAATAACCTAGGTAAAGCTAACGTTCTAAATTTATCATTACAATTTAAAGGTTTAATTTTTAAAAAAATAAAAAGACAAACCCTTTAAGTATTAACAAGTTGAAAGGTCATAATATATATTTCAATATGTTAAACGGTATAAATTTGTTTCGGTGAACAATAATACCCGAATGCAAAAAAAAAAAAAAGGATCAGCCCGAAATCGCAAAAAAAAAAAAAAAACCACTTATGAAATATCTCTTAAAACGACAAATTTTAAATGAACTTAGCTTTAACCTTACCCCGAAACACGATTTCGGCCCGGATACGTTAAATAAAAGCGGTCCATTTATACTTACCTTACCAAAACCTCGTCGCCAGGGGCACCCTTTCGGTTAAAAAACCAGGAAACGCCTTTAAGATTTTGAAACTGATTTCTTCATTATATAAAAGAAAACAGCAAACCACGAACTGAATTTACATTGTTATAAAGTTATAATTGCCGCCTTCAAAAAATTATTAATACAATTTACCTAAAGGAAAATTTGAAATTTAATGGACTGATTCGTATTTTGTTTCAAATGATTCGACTTGGTATTCAACGGTACCCATAAAGTTTTCGTAACCTATTTCGTATACTAAGTTAAAAACAAAATCGGAAAACTTTACAAAAAATTCTGCCTAATTGGAAAAAGATATAACGATAAAGGCGAAAGGGATATTCTAACCTAATCGCCTATATTACAATAGCCTAATTAACATTTGATGTTTATATTTGTGAGTTTCTCTAACGTACTTTATAACCCATATGTTGAACTTCTAAATATTACATAAACGTATACACAATTTGAGCAATAATTTGAATAATAAATTTACGCGAATATGTTATGAGATTTTAGGTAATATTGCTCACCTAAAAATATTCTACGTATTCTAAATTCACTTCACTATTTAGTTAAAATAGGTGTTTATCAGTATAATACTTACTAAACGTATTAATAGGTACGACTTGAAATAATTAGTTTCATCTTCGACTCAAACCTATTGGTATAGATAACTTAATCGAAGGCTTTTATATTAATACTTATGTTGATGGAAAACACTTCAACGTTATGTAATACCTTGTTTTAAGCTTTTTAAAATAGAAAAATTTTAAAAGCCGGTTTAAAGGCGAAGCCTAAATTGTACCTGATAAAATACTAAACAATAGATTTTAATACCGTTATAATTACTTTTTGAAAAAACGTCTTGAACCTTATACGAAAATGGTAGTTGGATAAAGTGACCTTTATCAGTTTCAATAACAGAATATGAGCTAACGAATATACATGCTAATGCATAAATAGCGTTTAGTTCGCTTTTATAAAAAAACTGAACACCGTAATTAATCTTTTTATCGCTGCGTAATGCTAAACATATATAACAAACGATATATATAAGACGTTTAGCAACCGTCTTTAATAGTAATTATATAGTTTGAAACGCGGTTCGTAATCGGTATAGCTAAATATATGTATTTTATAATTACTTTTTTATTCACCGCTTTTTCGCTGATAATAATAACTTTAGTTGATAAATAAATTCTTATTAATTTTCGGTAACAAAATACCAGCCCGAAGCGACTTTACGATTTAGAGAAATATCATTTATGAAAGCTTTACTAAATATAAACGGGTTATGAAAAGCGTTTTAACGTTAAAAATGTATAATATGGTTAAAGGCTTCTATTTAGGTATTACTACACGAATAACAGTCCAGATAATTTTTGTTAACCTTATTTTACACCCTATTAACCTTATTACATATATATATATATATATATATATATATATTTGCATTATAAGTACTTGATTCAATTAGGTAATAAGAACGCAAATAGTTAAATGATTGATATTGTAGCCTTACGCGAGTTATTTAAACAACGTGATATCGATAAAATAAAATGAATCGATAGCAAGTATAACCTAATAAACTCGATAAGTACGACTACACTTAATACAGCCTTAAAAATAATAATATTAATGAATCTGTTATTTATCAGGGTTATTCAAAAGGTTTTACGACTTTAATATGTTACTATACCATTTTTCGCTAACTTCAATCGGCCCGTATTACAATATTTGCATAAATTCCCGATTTTAACTTTATTCAACCTAACAATTTACCTCTGATCCTAATACTGTAACACGTTTTATTTTATACTTTCAAATCGATGGAATTGACTATTTGGTTTTTTTTCTTTATATAACCCCATTATTCGCATTAACATATATTTTTTCACATTTTTAAAAATTCATAATATTATATAAGTTTTCATATACCGCTTTTTGATTTTATATATTTCAAAGTTATTATTAAACCGGTGTTATATCAAAATCTATAATATTACTATATAACGTATTCTATTATAACCGAGTATGTCACTCGACCCGGGGGTATCTATATACTAATAAAGGGAAAGAGCGATGCCGTTGCGTCTCTACCGTCCTCCGTGCTACCTTTCCCCTTTATCTTAACGTTACAATTAATAACGCTATCGAAGTTATTAGCGTTCATAAGGATATAGCTTTATACATTATTAGTTATGCATTTAGGTAAAAGCGTGACACAGGGGTTACCCCCTTTACGGCGACGTATGATAACGTCGTCAAAATCACTTACGTAATACATATATAGGCCCCGTTTTCATGTGATAACGGCAGTTACAGTTTCTCCAAGTCTCCCATTCACGCCTATTATTCATTAGTATCGGTTTGTTTTAGTTATTTACGACCGGAATTATTGTTTCGAATCTTGATAAACGGTACATTTTTAATAAAAGAAATTTTTGAGGATCGATGAAAACTTATTCAAAAGCTGGCGGATATGTAATACGGCTTCGACTTACGGCTTTAAAATTACCAGAACGAAGGCCTATGAGTTATTAATCCGTTCGTAACGATAATAACGTACCGGATAACTTTGTGTTTATAGTAGTCATTAACGGATTTATCCGCAGTTACGGATGCGATATACGATACGTAAGGCGTATCTATTAACGACTTTAGGCTACGAACCCGGGTACGTTATTTTAACGCCTTACGCGTTAAAAAAGCTTTGCGACATATCTTCATGATACGGAATTCGAGGCGATGGAGTATATCCGCCTCGTTTTTTTTATTTAGAAAAAAGTGGATTGAAGGTATATAAATGGACGGATTTAGGAAATAAGAACCTTAACGTCATTTTGTTAAGTTGCGATTCCGATGTAAAAGAGGCTTTACTAATAATGGTGTTTTTACTTGGAAGAAAAGGGTAAGGTTTATAACCTTAAAAGCCCCTCGTGCCTCCCTTTAGGAATTAGAAAAGGGGAAGGGGAAAAGGGGGGATGAAAGGGTCGTAACGCTAATAGTGAAGTAGGGCGAGGCGGCGGCGATAATAAGGCTTAGGGTGGTGGCAGCAGTGGTAAAGTGGGACAAGGCGGCGATAACGGGTCTAGGTGGCGTAATGGCAGCGGGGATAGGAGACGTGACGGCGGCGGGTAAAAAGGCCATAATTAATAATATGGTGCCCGAAAAAGGCGGGTTATTGCTATTAGTGGTTGTGGTGCTATAGGCGGCAGCGGTAACAGCGGCGGCGGCACGGCGGGCGCCCGTTAAACGACACCTTGTAAACCTGGATTTACGTGGAATATGTTCGAAAAGAAGGTTAGTATATATATATTAACCAAGTATCCTATTCATTAAAGCGGTTTGATTTAATTAAATGAATAAAGGTTAAATTCAAGTGAAGAATTTTATCGACTTGAATTACGCGTTTTAAAAAGAGAAAAAAGAAATGTTTTACTAGGTCTGTTGGCGATGTATCTTTTTATATTGATTTAACACGTTATTGCGCTATCATCCTTACATAATCACCCCTGCGTAATCACTCCTGTTATCAATTACGAAAAGCGCTATCACCAATCATATCACCTGCATTTCGGATACACCAACCAGGGCCGACCTACAATCACTACCGCGGCCAGACCCTGCTAATTCCAGCCAAACTTGCTAATTTAGACTTTTTTCAATTGATATGGCAACAATACTATCACTTAGGAAACTTGCTAATTTAGAGCTTTCGCAATTGATATGGTAATAACACTGTTACTACGGAATCTACTAACTCAAGAATTTACAACCACACTGTTATTACAGGACGCTATAAAAAGGAGAAAAAAAAGATTATCTATTTGGTTATTGCTATATACCCTTATAAATAGTATATATTGGTCTAATGGCATTATACCGTATTGCAGAGTGCACTCCTACAGAGTGCATGATAACATGTCATGTTGTAGGCTACACTTTTGTCAGACGCAAAGTGCATTATGCATGGATCGGTCTGGAATGGCTATACCAGACCAAATGACAATGCGTGGAGCGGTCTGGAGTAGTACGCTTTGAGCGAAGGCTTATAAGCCCTTACCTGTGGCGTGCACCTCTAAATGTTTCTTCTTTGACTATCATCTTTTATACTACAACTGCTAATCCAACGATTACTCTTTTGAATACCTTATTTCACGTGAATAGGTTTTAGACCTTACTGATAGTTCCTTTTTTTCTTTGTAGTGGGAGAATTTTTATTGTCACCTTCAATATTTGGGGGTAGTACCATTAAGCCTAATGGAGTTAGAGATGTGTTAATTTTATCATCGGTTTAATTATTTATGTATCGATAGGCTTTATAATATCCTTTAGTTAGGAAAGCATTATGATATTGAATACATTGCATTGAAGGCTATTTGAAAGGTTTGATTACCATTAACAAATATATATTTTAATGGTTCAAAAGTTTAATTTTGAACTAAAAGACAACAAAGAATATAATTTTGAAGTCTTCGTTGATATATTGTATTTTAATAAAAAGCCTTTTTTTACGTTATGAATTCCTCAACTTTTTTTACTGAAGTCAAATTTTTGAATTCCTTATCTTCGAAAGATATATGGGAAACGTTAAGTATATTGTAAACTATCACGTATTTGGGCCTACCAGATGCTGTCGATCACGGCACCGATATCACGATTACACCAGCGAAGTTCGATGTAAACGCGAGTATATTGAGAATTTAATATGAACAGGGGCATGTGAAGGCTTATTGAAGCATTGCAATGGTAGGAAAAGCATGCGTATTTCTTAGCAAGGTGGACTATATCTTTACGTTTGAGATTTAAAGCTTCACGAATTAGAAGGCACGCCTTTGGATAGCCGTGAAAGGTCTGATGAATATTATAAGTTGTAATGGCGTAGTATCAATCTTATTAGGTTTTAAAATATATATTCGTCTGACGAATAAATTTTCGTTATTAGTAAGTACTTAAAAGAGTATTGTCGTATATGGTAAGCTTTGAAATGAATTGCGAAAGGAATTGGTACGTTTAGTCAATGATGCTTCTAATATCACAAATGGCTTTACAACAATCGATGTATTATTTCTTCGGTATAAAGTAAAGTTCTCTTATGGCGAACGTTAGATAAATTCGATGGACTATTTCCGATTTCAAATATCGCCAACCGTAAAGTAGTTATTGAAATTGCTAAGAGCCTTGTAACGTTTCATACAACTTAGGTTAAACCTTTATTCTGGGTTACTAACAATAACAATAACGTTTAAGATCCTTAATCTAGTAGAATCAATTAACATATCCCCCTTTCTCTATAAATAAAAAACTGATATAAAGCTGACAGCGAGGCCGATTACTAAAAAGTATAAATGGTGAAGATTGGAAATGAATTCCGCGTTATATTTACAATATTCCCTAGGTTGATAGGAAAAAATTAGTTAACCAGAACTTAACTGTAAATTTTAGAGTAAGAGGAACTGGGAAGATCTCTAGTAGGCTTTGTGAGAAAAGCGATAGAGGTAAAACTAGTAGATGATTTTCTTGAGAAATCGCATAATTTGGATCTGAATGCGAAGTTAACCTTTTAAACTCAAATATCAACATTTTAAAGTCGAGGATTATATACGAAGTCAAGGGTAAAGCCAAGGAACAGCCTTACGAAAGGTTATATTTAATTTTTTCAAAGATGTGATGTTAAAATTACAAATTCTATATCTATGTAGTTCCCAACAATTAAAGAAATTTACTCACGTTTAATAATTGCTTTAGCCATAGGTTTTTTATTATTATTAATCGGAGGTTTAACTCTGATAGCCGTAACATAAAGCCAATTTATATGTAATTACCAATCAATTTACAAAAATCATCTTGTCATTAGGTTCGTAATAATTGCATGAAATACTCATTAGAAACGTTTATGCGATATTTCAAACTATTATACATATTAGCTGAAACAAACATTGATTGTTTTTTAACTTATCAGTTATACTTTCAATTAAAACTATATGTAGAATTTTTAATTTAAGATCCGTAATAAATGATAACTTGAAGCAAAATTCTGGCGATATTTGTATATAAACTGAAGATGTATTCATTATTCAAAATGTTACTTATTTAGCATCTTAATAAAAGAAAATTGAAAACCCAAATCTCTAAATTTATTGACCGGTAATACCTTTAGCAAAATGTAAACATTCCATTTTTTGAAAAAAGAAATCATTAATTTGTTAACAAAGTATTGACAATCATAATACGTACCTTAATTTCGGTCAAAAGAAATTCAGCGTGAAATTGACTGTAATTGATAAAACTCATATGGATTGAACATAAGAGTTTCCAAATTGACTCGCTTTTAATAGTTGAATAACTTCTCTAGATTAACCAAAGGTTTTTTACAACCTTTCGATTACAACGAAAATGAAAAACCTAACTAATAAATACCTTAACCGACTAAATAAAAGGCTGGGATGATAGACAGGAAATCTAGACCGAATGATCAAAATGGTTTTAACTAACTAGTCCAAAGCTTAATTGATGATTCTTACAAAAGGATCCGTTACAAATCACACAAATTTATTATTACAAATCGGATTCCTTATAATTTTTGTCAAAAACCGGTTGATTAATAAACTGGTTTAGTATTACTAGAAACCTAATACATTGAACCTTGATCAATTGAAAAACGTTCAATAAAAATATACTAGCTTTATAGTTTTACGTAATAATAGCCGGATACGATATAGATATAACTATATAAGAAATTTTTAATGTCGTTACCAAATAATTGAAGATTTCTTCTGTCTCACTCGTGATTAGTAACGACTCGAGAAGTCTATTCGAAAAACTTTTGAAACAGGAAATCATTAGTCAAATAAGACTAATGATTGATATGATTGCACTCTGTAAAGCCAATGAAGGGAAGAAAATTGAAAAAAATCAGGTAAATTGATAGAAAAAATAATCTAGCTAAAGCTATAATAAAGTCAACATTCAATAATGATCTGTAAAATTCTATAAATAACAATTAACTGACTATACGTATCGAAGGATACGTTGACAGACCACCTGTTAAGGTCGAGTCAAGTGCTAGCAAACAGGGGTACCCTGGAAAACTTCCAGGAAATTAAGGCCAGCAACTTGATTGATTGGTACAGTTGAGTTGGAGGTTTGAACTAGTCTTTGACAAAATAGTTGTTTGTTGAAATCGATAAATTGGAAACTCGGAGCCGTAGGGAAACTGAGTCTAATTTTGATATGAAATTGATAGGCGTTGGGCTAGCTGAAAAGGAGGCAATTTAATGGTAATCGGAGACAATTGATCTAATAAAATGACGTTCACGTACAAAACAAAGAGCCGTTATTGTTGGAAAATTAGTAATTGAATCGCAGTAGGTCAATTTCAATACAATTAAGTTGACTATACTGATTGCAAGTTAAGTTTATTATTTTGTAGGTTTACTGTAAAATCAAGTATAGTATATGCTTACTTTACATTTGGGAATCAGCGATTCAATTAGATATAAAAATTAGTGTGTTGGCCGGCTAGCGGTCTACGAAACCTATAACAATACAGCAACTACTTGAACTCGCAATACTAAAGTTACTTCGACTATGATTCGAATCGACAACGTTGCAACGTCCAAAGTCCAACCATAATCTTCCGTATTTAGTATAAAATCTTGGTTTCGGTTAATTTATTTCCTATAAGTTATACATTGGGTATTATACGTTGAATTGAACAAATATTTGATATTAGTGTTAAAATATATTTTTAAACAAATTACCATAACGTTGTGATTTTATAGATTTGTCCATGATTGGTAGAGAAATTTCGTGTTTCCTGATTTAGAAAGGTATTGTGGTTGTTGAGGTGGTAATCGGATCTTCATGAATACCCTTTCAGTTCCAATAGATAACATGACTTATATTATACGAAACATTATCCTGTTATTTGCTATATTCACCAACATATTTGTATTTGTAACATTCAAGTCTTTCAAGCCGTCGGTACATTTTATTATCTCTTCTTATGATGAAATAACATTTAATATACGTAAAGACCACTAATTCTTTGGTAATAACATGTTTTCACTATTTAAAAAATTATCAATTCTCGGTATGCTGCATTCATTCACATGTTTCTTGATGTTTCATGATATCTTGCTGTCTTTATATATTTGAATTACTATTGAAAACGCACTTATTATGTATTGATTTATCATGACATCAATAAAGGAAACATTAATCATTTTAATTTTAGAGTATTATTGAGGCTTTCTCTATTTTAATATATCCTGATATCCACTAATATGAAGTTGCAGATCTCGAAAATGAGGATATGATATACTTTGGGGAACAAACCATATAGTGTTTCAACTCTTCGGATAAGGTCATTGATTTCAACTAATATGTTTTTTTACTCAAATTCTCATTAACTTTTGGTCGAAGTCGAATTTTATCGCCGTAAACAAATTTCTGTTATCCTGAATTATCAAATAAGACGGCTTAATATACATTCATGTGTATAAGAAATACTCAATTCTTTTATATTTCCTATATTGTGATTTTACTAATAAATATCGCGTCTTGATAAAACATTTCGGGGTTGATTGCACATGATATAAGCTATTCATTCAGGTAAACAAATATTAATGAAAAATTGATAATGGGATTGTGATCTTCATTGAAATTAAGTGTTAAATAATGCCGAGTTTATTTGAATATTTCATTTAAGAGAAAAACATTGATTTTATGTTCAATGCGAATCGGATTTTATACTTATTTCAATGCATTGAATATCGTCTACACACAATAAATAATAGGATATTTTCATTCATTTGTGGTTAAATACTGAAGATTAAATAAATAGGGAAACATCATAGGGTATAAAATTTGTATTATGAGATCTTGAATAGAGTATATAATTTGATGCTAAGTATTTATACTTAATATGCAGACGTGTACTCAGCCAAGTCTCTTGATTTTTGAAATATCTTACCGATATGAATTATTTATAAATAAATTTGAACTACTTCACATTTCATTCAAAGACTCAATTTACAAATGTGTATGAATGGTGTTACTGATTGTCACAAAAGGTTTAGGTTAGTAAAACAGATATTATTTGAGATATATTTCAGTTTCTGTTAGTAAAACAGATCAAATTTGGAATGAATCCATGGTATATGCCGTAACAACCCCAAACAGTGTGTATTTTAACTTTAGAATTCATTAGGACCGGAAACTTTAGCTTCATATTAAATTATGAAAGCTTTTAGTAACTCTATAAAGGATAATTTTAATAAGATTCTTAAGAGTGTGAAATTTTTCTCACACATTCTAATACTACTTAAAGATATTTCCATTACCTCTCCGCCCTAATCTTTTGTTTTTTTTGTGTATTTTTACGTTCAATCCTTATCCAAATTCTAGTATTTATCGACTTACTTCGAATTTAACCTTCTGAAACAACTACTTTTAATATACCACACTTTTGATATAATTCTCCAAGGCGATTTTATTTCACATACTTCGCCTAATCTCCACTTCCCTTTGTCACATGTTCAGAAAAATCACTTAATTCATACTTTCCTGCCGTTTTATTTTACTAGTCACTAGACTCAAGACCCATCTTTTTATACAAACCGCTAGGATTAGGATATGACTGTTACAGGCTATTTCCTGGCTAGTATTACCAGGGATTCAACCCTGGTAGTTCTACTCACTTTTACGATGCCCTGTAGCAGGGACGAAGTTGCTTGGGAGCACGCTCCCACACGTCATATGACCGGATCCCACCATCTTTCCAGCTCCATAGCAGCTCCCTAGCAGGGACTTATCCTTCTTTGTCTTTATCGAGGATTATAGACAGAATCCGATTACCTTAAACGACAGTTGCGGCCTAATTATCTTTTAATATAAATCTCGATTCCTTTGAGACGGTGATTTAGTTACTCATTAACAGCTATAACCTAAAGCCATATTATCATTTTTAGACCTACTGAATCCAAACCCCTAATCCCTAAAGCAATTCCTCGTAATACGCGTTAAGGATCGCACGGTTTATAAATATAAAATAAGGAATTTACGAATTACTTTTGCGTTTTTTTGACGTTTAAAGAGCCCTATTCACGAAAGTTAACGGTATAAATTATGAATCCGCCGTTAAGCTTAGTATATTTAAAAAAGCTGTTAATAATACACTCGTCAATACGTTATTCCTACTCGATCTATCCGCGGACTATAACGAATAGGTCGCTTGTATTCAACTTATCGACATTCGCCTTTACAAATTTCATACTTATTAAAGCGATATTAGTATTATTACTATCAGAAGTATCTTACGTAATAGGAATGATAGTAACGATGTGTCCACCCGAAATAGTTAGGGTAACATCATTATAACTAACGTAAAAGCTTTCCGAACTGCTCTTAAACGAGATGTCGTTTAGGTTAACTATTCGAAACTCGCCTATCATAAGGACTGCGAGCTATAATTGCGATACAATGCGGGTAGCTACCGTATTCACATCTGCCCGTTGGATTCTGCGTAACGCTCGAACATCTCTAACACGAAACCCGCCATAAAATTCGATTTTCCTTTGCCCGAAATCTTATCGACCTTTAAAAGGGAGAGACGAAACTCTTACAAATAATCGAAAATAAAAGCTTACAAAACGTTTATTCGACTCGGTAACTCCATCCCAACTTTTAAACAGCTTCCTGTTTATAATAAATTTACTTTGTAATTGTATTTATTTTATTTACGTTTTGATAAATATGCGATATGAATGTAATAATACCGTAAATTAATAACTTACCAAACGCTTCAAGCTGTCACGTATCCTGGTTTTATTACAACTATTCGATCAGCTTACTTGCTATATACCCGATTCTACCTTACGACTTATCCTTTAATAGTTTGCAAAATATTGAATTTAATAAACACTATTATCGAATATAAGCTTATATCGTTTTTTACTCATAATATAATATCATTTCATGTAAATCATAAATGAAACACTAACGATTTACTTGCGACGTTTTACAATATTTATTACTTTGGATACGAAATAATAATTATAGCTTTTAAAAACGGGGGTTTGTTCCGGTATGAAAAACGTCGAAAGGAGTCGACGCCACTACATTTTACGTTATTTTACAAAAGTCACGTTAATATCGAACCGCTATTACGCGACTCGCCGCCGTTTCTCCTAAAAATATTAATAAAACAATCACCCCGAAACCGCTCGTTTTCCTTCAGAAAAAATCCCCCAAAGACTTTAAAAAGTTCGCCCTCTTATTCCATAAAGCCTTTAATGACAAACTCCCCCTTTACAGTTTCGAAACAAATTAAAAAATAGACTTTTATACCGATAACCAAAGTTAACAACTAAAAGTTCCATAAGACCCGTTGTATGGTATATTACGTCAAAAGTTCCTTATATTACGTAAAACGTTAAACGAGTTATTCGACTAAGGCTATATTTGAACAAAAAGCTTTTTAACGGGTAACTTCGTTCTTTTCGTTCAAAAACCGGAGGTTTTCTACGTTTTTATATCTATTATCGCCGGCTTAACGTTTTTACAAAAACGGATCGTTACTTGCTTCCTCCAATTAAGGAAACGTTACAAAACTTAACCTTGATATATTCAAATACGAATTCGGTATCCAAGTGACTTAGTACTTAGGATTTATCATCGAAGTTAGTATCGGCGTTCGTATAAACTTAGATAAATTGCGCTTAATTCGGAATTAGGTAATTCCTTCATTAATTTTAAGTATATGTTTTTTTTAAAAAAAAGTCGTAAAATTTTACCGTTGTTTTATTTACGATTATATAAAGATTATTAAACCGTTATATTAGTCAACTCGTAAAGGCATTCCTTTGCATTAAAAGTCCCAGGGAAAAATTCTATTCAAATAACTTAAATTCAGTTTTCATTTTAAGCATATATTCGCCTAATATAACTCGACCGCAACACGTTTTTAAAAGCTGAATATTCTCGTTAGGCCCTATGAAGCTACCTTTTTTAATGCAACAACCGCGGTAACCTACGCCTAATGACGAATTTATCTCGTCGTTTATCCCCCGTAGAATATAATTACGAAATTTACGATAAAAAGTTACTCGGGATTATAAGCTATTTGAAAACATGAAACTTGAATATTCAAGACACGATATACCCGTTTACAATTCTAATAAACTACGAAAACCTAATATACTTGATAATTATATAACGGCTTTTTAAACGTTAATCTTGCTGATTTAAACGCCTTTCGCGATTCCGTTTTCTATTATTTCATAATAAGGCGTCAAATTAAACTAGACTCAAAACGAATTACAACGAAACAAAAATATTGTAAGGGCCTTTTAGATTTATATGTTCTAAGTTGAAAACTCCACCAATTACGCCCCTAATTAATTGTTGACGAGCCTTTTCCGCGTATATATATCTCACAATTAACCGTCGTCGGCGAATCTATCATAAAAAGCCGTAAATCTTTTTCTTATGTCGACTTTTAAAGTTACTAAAATGCTGTTATTATGCGCGATAATAATTACCACCAATTAGTCCTTATAATACGTATAAACCATCGATATTTCTTAACGGAAATTTATATCGACGACGACTAAGTATAAAGGGTTTTAATCTCGAAACATTTTATAAACAAAGATAGGGTTTTAAGTTTCCGCGACCGGGTTTGGATACCTACTTATAAGTTGTTTATTACCGCATTCATTTCAATTACCTATAATTTACTTTTTACCCGCTACCCGGGCCTTGACTTTATTATTACTCCTTTTTTAGAACAGACTTTCAACCCAGTTTACATTACGTAATCCGACGTTTTTACCGTAACTACAACGTTTGTAAACGTACAAACTATTGGAAATACTGTCGGAAAAATATTCTCAAACCCCTTCTCAGTTCCGAAAGGCTTTAAAACGAGCTTTTTATTTACTATATAATTAAACCTACCCTAAGAACGTACTGGTAACCCATGTTACCTTATATGTATTACGGATTATTGTTACCTTTAAGGGTATAATTCCTTCAAATGTCGAAATTTTTGTAAAACGGTTTTTAAATTGTTATTAGCAATATTTCGAAATTCTCTGGTAATGTGTTAACGATCATAATTCAAATTGAACCAGTGAATTTTAAAACCGACTTTGTAATTTAACAGGGGTAATATTATGGTTCAACCTACAATAGTAAGTCAAGTAGGTGCCAAATGAAGTTTACTATTAAGTTACAATGGAAGACTAGAAGGGGCTACCGTAGCCCATCATGCGAGACTTAAGGACCTAGCCAGTGCCCAGCCCTTTACGTACCCTTACACATGCCGTATACGGTCCGCGCCCGGTCCGCGCCCGGACCAAGTATTATACATTCCGTTACGTATATAATTACATAACTTATAAACCTTATAACCAACAGCCAAAGTTTATAGCATTTCCCTTTTTTCGTTAAATATAGTAGGGGCTGCGATGTCCCGTTAGTTAAACGAAAGATACGGGTGTTGCCCTTTTGATACGCGGACCAAGCTCAGATCAGCAAGGTGATGTTTAAAGCGACGAATAACGTCTCGGTCGGTTGAATTTTATACCGCTAACATCGTATAATGCGCCCACTTAACGTGCCGCCAAATATATCCTTTCTACCACTAACGTCGTTTAACGCGCCCCCTTAATGTATCGCCTACCACATCCTTTCTATCGCTGGTACCGTATAACGCGACCTTTTAACGTGTCGTATAACATATCGGCCGATTTCACTTTATACCGTCGACGTCGCATAATGCGCCACCTTAACGTACCATTTAATATATCCTTCCTGTCGCCAACGCCGTATAACACACCCCTTTAATATGTTTTTTAACATATCTTTCCTACTACCGATACTGTTAAACGCACCCCTTGCCTGTACCGTATAATATATTGGCCGGTTTAATCCTCAAACACCGGTCCCCTTTAGCGTACCATTTGATGTGCTCACTTATCAAACCGCGTAATATATAACCCTTATCGAATTCTATCCGCCAGTATTTATAAATACAAACTTTAACGTAATACCTAAAACTTCTATCTTTTATCTTCCACATTATTAATCTTCCTTTACCAATTTTCATACTACCGTAACTTTTATAACAGCGCTTTTATTACCTTTTGTATGTAAGCCGTTAATGACGTATCAATGTCTTGTAACCCCTTCGATTTTTTCTTATCCTTATAAATAACGTTTATAATAGGCCTATCTTGGGTTAAACCGCAGCGAACATATCGAATAAAAATAGCCAGGCTCTTCGTACAATAAATTACCTTATTCAAACTCATATTTAATCGGTAAATATATTTAATTGCTTCCTCCGTATTATGAAAGATTTGTTTATTTTCAGTAACAACGAAAATAAGGACGCGTTTCCTCCCCTATAAGCGCAAAAGACCTATATGTCGTATATTCATTGCCTTTTTAACTCGGGCGTTTCGCTTACCAACGTTCGGGTTTATTAGATGTAAAGTTTTCGTACCTACCAAAAGGTTATAATAAGGTAAATTTACAAATTAACCTTATAAAAACTCTAACCTGTTGGTAGGTCTTTAGATGTTGTAACAATGTCGATTCGAATAGTCGAAGTAACAGATGTATTTAATTGGTCAATTGGTGGATGTATTGTTTTAGGTTTGGCAAACCGATAGCTGGTCTGCACTATAATTTGTATAGCTATTTTTTTGGCCCGTGCCCTAGTGTGAAGTGCAACGTACTGCACTCGATTAACACCTTATGCGGTAAGTCTGCATAAATCAATGCACTTAACTTAGAGTATAGCCAACTTTACTGTAGGTATAGTTGGGTTATTGCATTGTATGTAATACTATTCCAATATGGGCGGCATTTTAGTTTGTACGCGCATGCCAGTGTAACTGACCAATCTTTTCCGGTTAGCACTGAATAGTTACCTTGTGCCCCCTGTTAATTCCAATCGACTTCTATACTGAATTGCACCCAATCACATACAAATTAACCATATTTGACCTTAATTACTTTATTGCCCCAACGTCTGAATTTATCTACTCTTACAAAGGTTTATTTCACTACAGGCCTTTATTAGCTTTCACTTTAACCGTGTCACTTGAATAGATCACCATTATCAATATCCTGGAAGTTTTTTTGGTTTGCCAGTATATCCCTGTCCGTCGTTACGTAATTTGGGATTTCTGGATGCCTTTTTTAACGTAGCTTTCGATACTTATGGTTAGCTTATTATTGTACACAAATCTTTCCAGTGCCTTATTTAGCGATGCCTTCGTTATATCGTTAGTAGGATTGTCCATGATATCGATTTATCGGAACTTCTTAATTTTCCTACCTTCTTAGGCTTTACGAATTGCCATTACGTAGATTATCAAGCGTTATTCGCTGGTGGTTACGATCTTCGAAAGGAATTAGAAATGGCTTATGGGGTCTTTATAGATTACCACCGGAATTAAAGGCATCTTTAATTGCTTTATAATAATGTTAAGGGTTTCACACAGTACCATACCTACGTTAAAACATGTCATTATATCGTAAAGTTCCGAAGCTAATGTGCTTAGTATAATTATTTTACACTTAACGACGGTATAGTAGATTATGTTTTCAATAATACTAAATTAATCTTCCCGATTATAGTCATTAACGAGGGTTATAAGAAAACCGATCTATATAGATAAGTCGGAGTTATTCATAAAAGAAACGTAGATAAAGATTTTTAGCATGATCTTCAAAAAAACGATTGAAACTATATTAATTCAGTGGTCCAGATTTCGCATTTGTTATTCAAGCCTTTTTTTGAATCGGCTAAAGTCCTTATCCGTTAGCTTTTATGTTTACGCGGCGATAAATAAGTTGTAAAAAGCTCCCGATTAATATAAAGAAGTAATGTAACTGCCTCGAATACGTTATTCCAAGTACCGTTAAACCCTAGCTTCTTTAGGTTTGTTAATTGTAGCTAAAATAGCGCTTTAACCTTTTAGAAAAAGCTAAGGCAGACATTAATACCAAGTATACGGATTAACGATTTATTAAAATGAAGTTAACTACATTTCGTTAACGTTGTTACCAGCCAGTGATTCTAGAACTTGGAGTTTTTAATAGCTTCTTGTTTTAATTTCATAGAGCTAGCCATTCCGATGAAAAGAGTATCGTTAGTTTACATGCTTATTTAACCAAATCCCTTTTTTTTCGTTACTATTAAATACGTTCGTATATTAAAGGCTTTATCGTTAGCCGTGATTTGATATAAAACAAGTACGTAAAAAATAAACAAACGCCCATTTTAGCCAATATGTAGAGTAGCTTAATACAACGTATTACCATGCCTCAATGGTATACGACACAGAGTTTCTATGGCAGTTTTACAATACGATACATTGTAAATCTATTGTTAACTATTAGTACACCTACATTACATAACGGCCGTTAAACGTAAACTTACTTTTAGTTTTGACTAACAAAATTACTAGAAAAATGACTATTAAACGTTAGTTTTTTTTTCCAATCGTTAGCGATTAGATAAAAAAAACATTTTTAATATTGGTAGGCCTTGAACATTACGAAGTTTTTGATTCTATTGGTCGAAGTAACATTATTATTACGTGGTCAGATGGTGAATGTATTGTTCTAGGTTTAGCAAACCGCTAGCCGGTCTGCACTGTAATTTTTATGGTCAATTGCTTGGCCCGTGCCCTAGAGTGAAATGTAGCGTATTGCACTCGACTTATACCCAATGCGTTAAGTTTACACAAAGCAATACACTTGCAGTACGGTTAACCTTACTTACAGTAAAGTTGCACTACTGTACTGCATGTAATACTATTCAAATACTAGCGCCTTTTTAGTTTGTGCGCATACATTAGTGTAGCTAACCAATCTTTTCCGGTTATCGTTAAATAGTAACTCATACCC
This sequence comes from Anisogramma anomala, assembly GCA_038502455.1. Classification (NCBI taxonomy): domain Eukaryota; kingdom Fungi; phylum Ascomycota; class Sordariomycetes; order Diaporthales; family Gnomoniaceae; genus Anisogramma; species Anisogramma anomala. Next base: position 4,795,547 of record JASMMZ010000005.1, on the reverse strand, counting down.
CCTGTTAATTTCAATTGACTCTCATACTGTATTACACCCAATTGCATGCAAATAAACCCCATTTCGCCTTAATTTCCCCGCTGCTCCGTGGTCCGAGTTTATCAACTTTCATAAAAAGTTCTTCCGTCATAGCCTTTTGTAAGCCTTTACTTTAACTATAACACTTTAACAGATTACCATTATCAATCTTCTAGTAATCTTCTAATCTACTAGCATATTCCTGTCCACTGTCACGTGCTTTTTGCGTTCCGGACGGCCTGTTAACGTAGCCCTCGATACGTATAGTTAGCTTGTTGCTGTTTACAAACCTTTCCAAGGACTTATTTGGTACCGCCTTCTTTATATTATTTTCGGGGTTGTCTTTGCCATCGATTTATCGGAACTTTCTAGTATCCTTCCCTTCGAAGTCTTTATAGAGTGCTATTACGTCGATTATTAGGCGTTTTTTACTGGTGGTTCCGTGATTTGAAAAGTATTCTAAAAAGCTCCTTAAGTTGGTACAGATTACTATCGGGATAGGAGGAATCCATAGCTGCCTGATGATAAATTTTAGGGTCTTCCATTGTGTTATACCTACGTTAAAGCCCACTATCATTTCATAAACCTCCGATGTCAATATATTTCGTATAATCATTTTGTACTTAACGAAAGACTATTAGGTCAGATTTCCGATAATATTAAACTAATCTTCACGCTTGTCTTTGCGAACAAAAGTTGTTAAAAAGCCGATTTATAAAGATAAATCGGTGTTATTTGTGAAAGACCTGTCCATAAAGATTATCAACTTAACTTTTAAAAGTTCGATTGACACTATATTAATCCCGCGGTCCAGGTTCCGCACTTATCACTTAAACCTCTTATTTGACCGGTTAAAATTTTCATCCGTTGGTATTAGTATTTATACCGTAATAGATAAATCGTAAGAAGCTTTTGGTTAGCATAAGGTAACAATATAGCTACCCCGAGTACGCTATTTCAAATACCGTTAAGCCCTAACCTCGTCAGTTTTGTTGATTATTTTCAAAATAGTCTACTGGTCGTGTTGACGAAAGCTAAGGCCGATATTAATACTAATTATACGGTTTAACAATCTATTAAAGTCTATACCCGTTCATTAATACTTGAAAAACTGCTTAGGAAAACTTTAACTTACACCGGTATTCAATATCAATCGTTAAACACACCTTAAACAGTTCCTTAAAAGCTTTCTTTATATCGAGATTTAGATTTAAAAATGTATAGGCATACCTAAAACTACGACTCGTAGCACCTACGGAATAAGAACGGTATCAATTACCAGTATCTAACCTCTCGTTAATGGCTTCTTCGCGGCTATATTAATTACTTACCTTCAGTCTCCTAACGATATTTCCCCAGATTATATGCTATCTTATAAACGAATTTGAAGAAAATTTACCTGGAAGTCCCGTTAAAATACATTTTAATCGGTAGTAAGGTAAGGAACTTAACGTTCGGTAGCAAAAACCAATCAATTCCCGAATAAAATCAACTTAGGTCTCTAATAGCTTTATTAACCTTTACAACTACTTAAAGGTTTATTATATAGGACTATAGCAAATATAAAAAGAATTTATTTAAATTAAGCTATTATAATACCGATATTATTATATTATTAGGGTAGTAAAAAAGGGTTAAAGATTAAAGTAAGTTTTGTTTTTCTCGAAATGGAAATCTACGAACTATTCATAAAGGGGAGGGCATTAGGGTTCCTTTCAAGTAAAAAAAAAATCGTTCGACCTAACACCTTCCCCACAACACCACGACATTCTAAACGGCTCCGTAACGACTTATTTTTCTTTTTTTGTTCATTCCGCAAGTAACGAACCGCCGCGTAGGAAGGGGAAAAAAACAAAGGGGGGGAGGGGGTATTATGAGGTGTCTTTGGTGGTAATGTTATAAGCTAGTACCTAGCTAGTATTACCAGGATTCCAATACTGGTAGTTCTACCCGCTTTTATGATGCTTTAAAGCAAGGAGGAAGCTATATGAGAGCACGATCCCATACGTAAAATAACCGGATCGCACTATCCTCCTAGTTCCACAGCTGCACCTTAATAAAGATTTCTCTTTTTATCTCTTCATCGAGGTTTAAAGACAAAATCCGATCCCCTTGAGCAACAGCTCCGGCCTCAGTCCCTTTAAAATGATTTACTATAGTTTCCTTCAAAAAATAATAATAAGTTAAATAAGGTTTTCTATCTTATTTGATAAATTCTTTTTTGTAGATTCTTTTACATTGTTTATTAAAAGCTTATTTCTTGGAATCTCTCATTTTGTTGGAACAGTATTCAATTTCAATATAGTCAACCCAACTGTATTAACTGTAAGTTAACTCTAATAACTATAATTTGACTGTATTGATTGCAAGTTAATTGCAGTAGAGTGCTCATCTCAATGTAGGGCATGAGATAAACAGTTGCCTATACACATTAGTGTGCAGACTGGCTAGCAGTATATCTAATTTAGAAGTAACACATTACTACTTTCAATACAATACACCAGTTGTTTCGAATACAACTTGAATCGACTAGTTTGCAACAATAAAAGACTAACAACACCGTTTATATTGAGTTTTTTCATTGATTAATGTTGGTTTTTTTTCGAAATCTAACTAATTCAATATCATGCAAATACGACAATTTTTGTACTATCGAGACTCAATTTACACTATCTGAATAATCATAAGAAAAAAATAACATCAAACTTATTGGGTTGTTGGATTAAGGTATATGCAAAAATATTGTGGTTAAACTCATCGATTTATAATAATAGGAATTGAGAATTACATCGCTCATTATAAATTCAAACCACTCATTTGCCAATACTTTTGTAACAATTACTACTTTCTATTTTCTCGATAACAATTATTCCAATTTTAATCTTTTCGATAACTATTAAACGTAATTGAAAGAACAAATAGTAAATATACGGGACGCGGTGAGCCTCCTAATGAATTGATCATTTCGTTTTCCATTACTGAACAAAGGTAAGTTTACTGTTCTCAACATTTTAACTATCAAAATAAACATATGAATTGCTCCATTAGGATCATGAAAACGTATTTGACTACAATTCGGGGTATTCAATTTATTATTGGACTGTTCATTGACTTCTTGATGTTTCAATTTATTCGAATCAAATTGTTGTCGAATTAACTGTTGTATTATATTGTCAAATGATAGTTGGTTACACCTGAGTTTCACATATACCTAGCCGGTTTATATAATACTTTGTATGGTTAATTCCTCAGCCCGTGCTCTATATTTAATCGGCAACTTTATCGAAATTTATTTGGAACAATATGGTTAATTTTCTCTACACTTCACTTCATTCCTTTTCCCTTACTAACGGATTTATGTTTCGTTGTATTTTTGTGTTTTTAAAACCGAAAAGTTGGCAATGCAAGTGTTTCCCTATATCTCCCCACTACCATTCATGAGGCAATTTGACTTCCTTCAACTTATATTCCTATAAACAAGTTCCAAAACACTTTTTCATTCCAATTCTTAAATACTCGTACAACTCAACCCTATCAATAAATGAAGGTCGTGTTAATAATATTATTGGTATAATAACGATTTTCTAGCCCACCAAGGTATCCTTGCTTTCCTATTTGTTATCCAACACGTAATACCCTTTCTAATGACCTCAATGTACCCCTCGATATTAATAACCAGCCTATTATTTTTGATCAAATTTTCAAGTTCTTTTTCAGTGAAAAACTTTCCATAATAGCACCAGGGTAACATTCACAATTGATATATTGGAATTAATAAATCTTCCTACTTTCTCAGGCTTCGCAGAAAGCAATAACGAGGATCATCAGGCTTTTTTCATCATTTGTTTCTAGATTGAACATTAATTGAATTGGCTATTTAAATTTATATTAATCACAACCGGAAAAATTGACGTCGTTATTTACCTAGTAACTATATTATTTTTTTTTTTTTTTTTTTTTTTTTTACATAAAAAAGCTTAGATGACAATCGGCCATTCTACTGTAAACTTCGGAATCAAATACGGTCCATAAAAACCTTTTACACTTGATAAAGATTTGTAAGATTATGTTTTAAATGATATCTTACTAGTTATCTTACGAATTATTCTAGTTTATAATTCTGATAATAAATTCGACTTGTAAAAATTAATTAGTTGTATTTTTGAATAATTCATTTGTAAAGATTACTTAATTGGTTTTCGATAAGTTAATAAATATTCAATTGATTACTCAATAAACATTGTTTATTTGATCATCCAATTAATTACTCAATCATCAATCATTTTCATATGCCCTGTTATAAGTTTTTATCGTAAATAAGAGGTCACACAATGCCTTCCATTGGTACAGGATCGTGATATAGCTACTACGTGCATATTATTCAATCTACTTTCTAACATTTATAACGTTAATATTATAAATCCTAGCGAGGCCAATCCACCAATCAGTTTTATTAAATCTCATCATAATTTTATCATCATTAACACCATATATACGAATGAGCAATGAGTTAAAATATTAATGTCTGTTCTTATTGAAAGTTGTGATCACCTTACAATTTCTGAACTTTGAGTTCTCAATCGCACGTTATACTAATACGACAGAGCTAATAATTCTAACCAAAGAATCTGTGGATATTATTATATACTTTTATAGATAGTATATTTAGATGGCAGTATATTACGCTGTATTGTATACTCCTGTAGCATTACACGATCATGTGTCATGCTACAGGTTGTACTATTGCAGAGTATATGATAACGTGACACGCTGCAGATTATACTCATGCATGGAGCGGTCTAGAAGCAGGTATTCCAGAGTAATACGCTCTGGGCGAGGGCTTATAAGCCCTCACCTGTAATTTACACCTATGGATGTTTTTTCTTCGACGTCTATCATCTTACTTTTATACTACAACTACCAATAATAGTGATTACTCTTCTACTTGCTTTGTTTCACGTGAACAGGTTATTATATCCTACCGAAGGAATCATCGTTAGTTTATACTTATTATACCTGAATATATTTTTACTGACGCACTTAACAAGAATAGATTTGAAGTTAAATACTTCATATTTATGTTAGGTTTAAAGTATGACTCGTGAGTTAAAATTTAATCAAAATTTATATAAAATATTTTGTACAGTGGTTTAACTTTTTTTAGAGTTGTTTTTAGTAGGTATTTGTTACTGATGCTTTAAAGTGAGTTTTTTCAGATGATCTGTATATTTTAGTATCTCACTACATAAATTCTTGAGTAATATAACGGCTATTAAAAACAACTTCTTATCAATACTTGTCACTAAACTTGCTATGAATTCGACTTTTAAATTCTGACTGATTTCTTGAGTTGTTAGCGATTACGTAATGATTCAGTTTTTATTTTTATTACGGTATCTTAAAACGATAAAGCGCTATTTTTCGTACTGTTCATCTGTTTTATTTCGTTTTACGTTGTAAATAATTCTTGACTTCAAAATCTCAAAGTTCAAGTCATAAAGGTTGAAGTTTAGTTTAAGTACGGATTGTACAACTCTTCTTGTAAAACGTATATTAATATTGACTCTATAGCTATGTTCAAAAAGGTTGACCTAGAGTTGAAACAATTTTTTGTATATAAAGCTTAATACATAAGTTTTAATTGCATTTCTTTCATTTCGACCCAAATAGTCATATAGATATACCCTGATATATATTCCTTATCTTTTTCTTTCATATTCTTTCTCCTCACTAGTCGACCGCATCGTCATCATTTTAACCTTTACTGCACTACGAATACACAAAGATGATATCAGTTTACCAGCTCATTTTTAGGGTGTTCATTGTTATTAAGTTTTATATTAACACTAACCTAGGTTATGCAAAACATCGGAAACCCGTTGATAGTTTTAACTATTACTTTTAGATTAAAAAAATTATTTTTTTGAAATAGGTTATCCTATTTACTTAGCTTTCACAACATAATGACTTCGTTTCACAATGTTAAATTTAATATATAAACCATCGCATGACGTTTTTGCTTTTTGAAACTGTTATTAACTTAATGTTGGAAAATTTACATCGTAATTTCTTTAAGGCTTCAGCTTACATCGTAACCTTTGTTTCGGTGGTTTTCCATGAAGAAAATTCACTCGGTAGGTGAGTATATACTCTTAAAATCCGTCACATTTCGATGAGGCCATTGGAATATACGATGTATTCAGGCCCTTTACCGCTATTTAAAAACGTATCTCCTCATCCGTGAAGCTTCTAATATCTAACGTTCATATTTTACCTGAAATCAAGTTTAATGGCATGGGTGTACCGACCACCCTGTTAAGGAAGGTTATAGGCCTATACTACAGCCTCTAACAGTACTCACATTGGAGAAAAATTTTCAAGTTTCATCGTTCTAAATACCATCACTTCACATATACCCTCTTCCACCACAACATCTCTAACCGAATGTAGCACCACTTAAACATTTTCCGGTGACCCCTTTTGGGCTAAAAAGATCATTGTTGTCCCGACGTACTGCCCGAGTAGCGGTGCATCTAGAGAACATCTTTTACAAACAACGATTCCGTCAATCACCACTTATAGCAACTTAGTCTTCCAGAATCGTATCAAGACTAATTCCTTTGACTTTTTAAAGTCTCAAGAACCTTTACTGTCAACTTTTACATGTAACAACTCTATTTATTTATGTATTTATTTTGAAGTCGTCACTATCTATATTGTTACCCTGGTCTTTTAGCAGCACTTTCTTACTCGACTTTATTTTGAATTATTTCGGCTATCTATGGGAGATCTTTCTCATCACACCATTAGCTTAACGGCGTACCCCTTTTTACGTTTCTAATACCCCTTAGGTATGAGGCCCGTAGCAACAAGTGACTCATCAAACGAGTTGTGGAGTATATTTTCCATATTGGCGCGAGCTCTCAATCAAGGTATACATCTTTTACAGGTTTTGGCACTCCTTTTGGGACGATTTCAGATATTCTACACGAGAAGGCGTCTAACGTTGACTGTGATGGTCGCATAGCACGGCCCAGCTAAGGTTACACTTTTTACGCCGGTATAACTTTACGGGTCTCTAAACTGTAGGGTAGATTAAAGCATTGTTTAAAAGATTGATTTCGAGCCTGGCTTTCTACTCAAATTTTTTTTCCTATAATAACTTCAATAGTCAAAGATAGTGTTTTATTACAGGTATAATAAGTGGGAAATGGACTTGATATAGACAATATTGTTTCGTTTTTTTTCTATATGATAACGTAGATAAACTTATATACATGTTATCTACATTTGTAATTCGGTTGGGTTTATACCATGATGTAAGGAACTATATGGTTGATGTATGGTGCCATCGGCATTCAGCAACTATATATGACATGTTGTTCGGAAATTTCCCACAGTTGTGGTGTATACGTTTTCAATTTATGTATTTGTATTCTAAGGATAATAGGTGTTTGTTGAATAGGTTAAAGTGTACAGTTTATAAGTTGGGAATTAAAAAGCTTAGCCGTTGTTATAAGGTACGAACACTCTGGTTCCAAGCTTTCCAGCCGGAAATTGTACTTTAAGAATAGCGGAGGTGGCACTACACTCTCTATAGAGTGAGCATTGCCCAGTGATAGTGAAATACAAAAAGAAAGCATAATGATTTTATACGCCGTTCAAAGTAACACTCATGCTTTTAGAATCTTTCTGATGCTCTAATGATCCTTAACAGGTAATTATTTGAATTAAATCCCTAGTATTTGAGCATTAGATCAAAACTGCACCATAATAATAGTATTGTAGGTATCGTAACCCAGAAGGTTTTATAACTCAAACTACATATTCATTCATAAAATCTTTAACTTTTTTTAGTATCTTTTTGTTTAAAGTACTACACAAGGAGATATCATATAGGATTGTATATTCAAGTATTCTAAAACATACATAGATTACTTGATATATGATCAAATGTTTTCTCATAGTGATCTCGATCAAAGGTTGGAACTCTTTCCTAGCCAATATTAGTATATACTAGTAAATAATAATTTCTTCTGCTAGTAAGTACTAGCCTAGGCAGCATTTCCCTACTAATCCTTTACACTATTCAGTTCTAGTACTTGTATTAGTAAATACTAGTTCCCTTTAAAGATTTCCCATTTACTGTGAATTCCTTATTTTTGGTGTTGAGATGTGTCAAGTATTTGAAGTTGTACCAAATACTAACTGGCCTCGTTGAGTGACTGTATTTGTTGTATTTTCAACGTATCCCATGAAAAGATACTTTATGTTTTTTTGTTAAAAAAAAGGGAAAAAAAATATAATTGAACATATAAAAAAAAGGTAGAAGGTAAGGTGAAAGAGGCGGAGTGTGGAGAAAAGAAAGTTGGTTAATACAAAAAGCAAAAAAGACCTTAAGACCTTTGTAATTATATTTGAACCGATGATTTTGACAGTATTATAATATTCAAAGTTTGCAGCTAAACCACGTCACCATTCCATACCCATAATATCACAAGTTCACTGGAAGAACAAAGGTTTATGAAATTATATTATTAATATTGACTCTTGCTTACTAAGCTAAGGCGTTGCATTATTACTTCGTATTTAGCCCTTGGTAATGACTTGGGTTACCTATTAGATAGTTGTATATCCGTAGAACACCAATCAATTAGCATCATACCACGCTTGACTTTATCCCTAACAAAGAAAATTTAACTGTGATGTGTTCAATGCGTTGGTAATACTTAGGGTTTCCAGTCAACTTGATTGCTCCCTTATTATCATAGTATATCGTAGCAATGATATGGATAAGTAGCTGTGTAAACAAGTTCCTTATCTAAAGGGTGGTTTGAATAACCATTATTACAGTTACGTTTTTAGCATATATAGAAAATAGGCATACTCTAGATCCTAATATAGTTACCAAGTTAACCATATTATTGACAATCTGAACTATGTATCTATAGATAGAACTTTTAGTAGCCTTGTCCATGTTATGGCTTAAATTGCACCAGCCTTTGATTAAAAGTTTTTGGTCTTTGTAGTTTTTCTGTCTAAAGTCTATGTCGTTCCATTGCGGATAAGATGATAGTTTTCCACCACAAACCCTTAATATATTGTTCTTTTACTGTCAAAATCAACTGATGGTTTAACTAATAAGCATAATATTTTTATATAAAGGATGGTGGCACAAGCGTGAAAGTCCCGACATAAGATAGGCGATATCCGGCTTAATATGCAATATTGTATAGTTAAGGGCCCTATAATTTGACTGCTTTTTTTAGTATCTAATATATAATTCTCATCATCAAAAAGCATATATATGGTATAAGAAAATAATAGAAAAATAATTCAGATTTTAGCGGAAAGTCTGCTTAGTTTCTCTGCCCTAAAGTCTAAAACCCTTTGTATATACGTATCCTATGCTAAGATAATCGTGTGTGTATCCCAATTACTTGAAAAACTTACCCTTAGGAAGTGCTCTGCATCTTCCAGGTTCTTGTACCTAAATTTCTTTCCGATATATATCTTAATGACCTTAATAGCCTTTAGATACAGTTCTACAATGAGATGGTTGTCAATATGAGTATAAATAATGAGTTCATAAAAATAGTTGATATATACTACGTTGTTAAAGCTTGACCTTCAAAACTTTAAGGTATCGAATACTACCCTTAACATTTTTAACTATTATATCAAAGCCTGCTTCAACCTGTATATAGAGGCGAGTAACTGAAATACTTGGTTAACTGTAGGATCTTAACCCACATTTTTTCCCTCTTAATCTTCCAAAATAGTGTTCAATGATGTCTGTGTTTTTAATTAAAGCAGTTTTTTAAATTCCCCATTTATAAAAGCCTAATAAATATCGATTTGATCGATGTTCTACCCATAGAAAGTAGCAAGAGTAACCAAGATCCTCTAGATGCAGGACATTATTGAAACGGCAAATATTTTAGTGTAATTAATACCATACTTTTTCTTCAACCCCCATATTACGATTTTGACCTTAAGCCTTTCTATTTCACTTTTGGAATTAGTTTTTGAATTTGGTCATTCTTTTGCGTTTAGGGCATAATGGTTGATATCACTTTTAACAGTTTGTAAGACCTTGAGGGACATTAATCGTTGTATCTTATTATTGAAGGCCTTGTTTGAGTGTTCCCTATCCAGGCCTTTATAAGATTACTTTATAATTAGTTGTTTCTTTTGCTTACCGACTAAAAACATTAACCAGATTGTATTATCGTCAAAAAATGTATCTGCTGGTAGATTTACCGGCAAGATTTTTTTTTTTCATTGTTGTTTAGCGTATACTCCATTGTAGCTTGGAGACAAAGCTGCCTCTATAATATTATAAGAGATATCAACCTCGATAGTATCTTTATCCCTTACGAAAAACTTATGACGTCTCGTAATAAGTTTTTTGAAGATCGTCAAGCAATAAATACTAACTATATTTCTAGTTAGGTTTCTTAAGCGGTATGGTAAATGCAAATTGAAAATGATTCGAGTCTTTATTATATCATAAAACTACCTCAAAAAAAGGATTTCACTTTCTACTGTTAAATTATTCCTTCTAAACTTCACAAGTTTTTCAAAAAGTATGTTGATGAACACGGCAAAGCTGGGAGTAAAGATTAACCTAACGTTGGATCTGTGATTCACACGTTCCTTTACTTCATTTTCAAGGTCTTTATAATGCGGGTTGTGTTGGATCCTACTCCTGTTATTAACATTCAAGTTAGAAATAACAACAGCTATTTGAAATGAGTAAGGCTATAAGTGATATGATACCTTTCCGATAACTGTCCAAATCCACGTCTTTTCTAAAATCACTCTATTCAACCGTTTAGAAATCAAATTTTTTTTAGGTTTATATTGTAAAAAAAACTTGGGGGTGAATACGGTGTTAATGAACATTTTCCAGATTAATTAATTGATACGCTCATTACCTACGTCAAGAATCAAGTAGTTTATAATACACTTAACTCGTTGAATAATCTTTTTTAATATAGGAAAAACGGTGTTTCTTTTTTCGCCAGGTGATATAGTGACTATATTATGAACCCTGAAGCTATACATGACCTTAGTAGCCATTAGGTTGCGGCGTTTTCACCTTAGGCTAGCAATTGTTTCTGAAAACTTATTAGGGGTCCAAATGAGCCCTCATTTTTCCGGGGTTCCGTATTAGAAGCTTGGTTGCTATCAAGTGCTTTTAAAAAGCATATAAAAGGCACAAATAAGGTTGAAACGTTTCTTTTCCTAGTCCTTCTTGAAGCGTTCCAATTCTTAAAGTGATTATTGTGGTAACTTCAGGTTCATATAACCAAATGAGATATACCCATGGAAAGTATCGAAGCGCTTAGTTGGGATTTTAACGGTAAAGTTACAATGGAATTGTTGCGTAGGTTCTTGTATAATATAGTAGTCATTAGTTATAGTAATGACTATTTACTCAATTATTAAGTTAATCAAAATAAGTCCTAAACTGTAATACTCAATCTCTAAACTTTTCAAAGGTTAATCTGGTTTATAATAAAATTAGGGTAGTTAAACCAGTTGTGAAAGGTTGAAGTATTGTAACCTTTATCAGATTTAATCGATATTTGAACTATTTCTTGTCCTATGAGTTCAACCATATCACCTCTCATTCAAAATCCTGGGTATCTTTTGCTTTATATCTCAAGATAAGAAAATTTTTACTTGTCGTCAAAAATATAGTACGATGAGCCTAGATCAGCTCTTACCAAATCTTGAAAATGAAGTTTATTGATTTCAAAACAATATAATGAGGTTGAAGAAAGATAGAAATAAATAAAAGTTAACGTTAAGTTTTCATAATTTGACGTTGAAAGTGGGGCTTGCATTGAGGCATTACTCGCTTCTGGTACAACTTTTGGTTGGTTGTTTCTGTAGACTGATACGAAAAGTGGAGCCCTTCACATTTTAGGTAAATATCCTAAAATGAGAACACCTGGGTAAAATACGGCCTTATATTGGCTAAAATTCTCTAGTGCAGGCTTCTGTGCAGTATTTTACGTTGTTGACGAGTCAAATTGAATATTTGAATGTGCAGTTGTAGGTGGTAATACCAAAAAGTTATAATACTTCATTTTGTGGGAGTTTTTAAGTTTACCATTGTCAACAGCATTAAATTCCGTATTTACTTCCTTTAAACTAATAGATTTATCAAAATACAAAGGCCGTACGTTTATGTAAAGTACCCATGAAACTTGTATTGAGTGACCTTTGTGAGAGCCTATGAGGTAATTTTTCCTAAAGTGACTGGTATGTTGTTCATGGTCAATAGGCCTATTTTATATTTCGAGGGTGGGGGGGGGAGGGGAGTATTGAATTCGTAATTTCATTCTCTTGTTAAAGCCGGTTTTCGTCTTAGAAATTCGACAGTAGTTTACTTAATATTGAGGTAATGGCTTTCATCAATTTACTTTGTATATAGATTTTCCAGACTGCAAAATCGGTTTCAATACAAGTCTAAAACTAAAGGGAATACTAATTATCCTTAACCTAAAGATTTTCATAAATCAAACTCATTTTGGTATTTTTCAATACTGTTATAAATATATTAGGGAGTGAGTAGTGTAAGAGGCATAGGAAGAGAAGTTTTTCAAGAAGTTCTTTATGATTAATTGGTTTAATACGTTAACATTTGTCGATCAATTTCAAAAGGGCCTTACACGGGAGCTCGATACCTGTGATTACGATTCAAAGGTATAAAGTAATGAAAAAGAAATTATTTTGTGGGTCCGAAATCAAATACTTATAATTTAAGATGGTTTTGCAAGAAAATAGTCGTTAGGAATAAACGTGTATAGGTAATCGGTATTCGTTTAAACTGTATTCATTTTGATATTGAATATACCCTTCAAATATTATAATAGCTATTGCTGATAGCAAATCTTTTGATTATTGTTAGTCATATGTTTATATTTGTAAATGTTAACTTTTAAAATTCGCCAGTAATTATAACTTAGATTTAGACAGTTCTTTCCTTCTTTAAACTTTCATGAAAGGGGTACTTTATTTCATTTCTTCATTTTCCGTTATCGATGTGGAGACCGTCTATTTCAATGATTCTGGCTTCGTCGATTCTTCGCATGAATAGATAGCTAATCTGATTTATATTAGTTATAGGGGGCCTAGGCTATGGGTAACCTTATCATTTCCCTTCTTATCAATAAAATTATCAGTATTAAGAGCTTGAAGTTCCTGTTTAGCTTTAACCCCATGGGTATTACGAGCTTTCTTTCGCCTTTTCCTTGATAGAGTTTCATGATCCAGGGTATATGAAGCAGTGAGAGTAATTCTAAAGCGTTGGAACCGGAGGGATAAGAATTCAGCTGGAGGCGTAAAAGAACCTATAGGTTCAGAAGAACCGAAGGAGCCGAAAGCAATGATAGTTCATCGTGAAGAAGAACCATTTTCATTAGTATTTCCATAAGACAAACCTGGAGGAGGCAACAAACATCCACGTTATGGAGATGCTAAAGGGGTATATTTGAAGGTATTAGAAGGTTCAAAATATTAAGAAATTTTTGATTCGTGAGATATCAAGTGTATTGGAATCAATTTGAAATAAAGAAGTAGCTTACAATCACCTTGATGCTATGTTCAAGATATTACGTATGATTATATTATGTGGGCTTAAAGATTCAAGTATTTGACAATCTATATGTAGGACTTGATATATGATTAAGTGTATAGTTATAAAGATTTCATTTAAAACACGAGACACTGTATTAATGGATACTGGTATATACTGGTAAATACTAGTTCCCTCATCCTAGTAAGTACTAGCCTAGGTATCATCTCCGTGCAGATCCTTTGTACTAGTCATTACTAGTATTTTCACTAGTCAATACTAGTGCCCCTTAATGATATCTCAAACCCTGGTGAATCCCATGTCCTTGGTGTTTAGACGTGTGAAGTACTTAGGGTTGTACCAAGTACTGACTGGTTCTATTGTTGAGTGTGCTGAGTTATTGTACCTGTTGTATTTTCAACACTTTTACTGATAATAACTTACAGAATTCAACACCAGATGAATAGGCTGTCGAATCCACGACGGAAATACCAAGTTTATTATCAAATTAAGTAACGTTCGTCAAAATCTTATAAGTGAAGTTAGTATTGTTTTTGATAGTAAACTGAAACCTTATAAAGATTCAAACTTAATATAATAATAATAATACAGCTTTGAATTACATATAACTTCAATTATTCTACACTTATAGAATTGACGAATTTCAAAATTATATATTATTTTCAACAGCTACTTAATGAAAGAGTTCGTATTACTAAAATATATTATGCTTCATTTCGTTCATCATATTCACCTTTGGCCATAAAAGACAAAATTGTAAGATGTATCCCTAACTCAAGGTAAAATGAAGCCTTTAATTTTTGATAACCAGTTTATTAATGTTAACCGAAGAGTTAACTGCCAAAAGGTTATTTTTGACATCAAAATTCAAGGGGAAATATATTCAAAACAACTTGAATAAACCGTCGATTTTAGTGATAGTGACATATTATGTAATTGAAAAACACTTTTCATTTCACTAAAGACACAATGATTTATGTCCGGAACGAAAATATTTTTCAAATATATCGTGATATATTAAGAATATCCGCCTATTCAATGTATTTTTTTCCCCGTTTCCAGTATAAAAAATCAAATATTTACTTTGCATAATAATTAAATGAAATTTTACGTAATAGGTTCAATTCTTAATAGTTATGGCTAAGGTAACTTAATAACTTGTTATAAAGCATGTTATTGATCGTTTTATGCGTTTCTACAATATGAGTAAATATTCTTAACAATAATATATTACTACGTAGAATATATCATTCACGACTTTTAATGTTTAGTGACAGATTTACGGTGTAAATAATTACCGGGTTTGATAAAAATGTAATACCTTTGTAATACAATTAAAACGATAATATTCATTATTACTATATTTGTTTAATGTTTGATCACGTTGTTTTTGTGAATATAAGTTCTAATGTGAATGATTTGGACCTTTCATTGAATGTATCAACATGCCGTATTTAGGGTCCATAAAGTTCATGGTTAAAAGACTTTCAACTCTTGAGTTACTAAAATTATTAACATTAAGGTACTGATAAACCGAATTTAACATACATGTCATTATGTTCGTAAGTAAGAATTTTATTTAGTTAAAAAGCCTTTTTGAGTAATATTAAGGCATAATAACGCGTATTTCAAATGGTAAACGCTAATAATAGTCGTCTGAATTTGAAATTCAAAAAAGTACCAATATAATAGGAGTAAAAAAATTTAAAATCATATATAGTATTCAGTTTTGAACGTTTGAAATTTTCCGAAGTAATTATATTCTTAATTCAATAGTCTTTAATAAAGGAACGTTGGATTTCGAAGACGTTTATATAAGAGTCTTTTCTATTTGAAATTACGACGGGAATTTTCGAAATGAAAAACAAGTTTATTAAAATTGCGTTATAATGGTAAAAAGAAGATTATACGTTAGTCAAATATGTATCAAAAACGTCTTTAGATACATTATTTTCATGAGCAATAAATTGGGATATTGATTGATGAATTATTCATTACACAAATACTGGTAGTTTGAAAAATAGTGTCCAACTAAAAATGAAACTAAAAACAAGTATTCGTTTAGAGTGACCTATAAAGAGGTTACTAGTAATGAATTGATTACTTCTATAGTAAGTCGATATAATAGAGATACCTGATTCAAACAGGATAATTCCAATTACGATATAATATGTAGAAAATATAAAAATGAAAAATCGAATAAATCAATTTTCCCTGATTTGAATAAGTGGTAATTTCAATATGATGTAAGTTGGAGTAAATATATTTCATTTACTCATATTCAAATAACCTGAATATTCATGTTTTCAAACTATTACAATGACCATTTCTGTGGTATCATGTTGGATATCGATACGACAGAAATATTCAAAGTAAGAATATGTTCGTTAGAAAATTATGTTGACAAAATTTCAACGTTTTATTTGTATTTTATAAGAGTGTAGTTAATTATTTTTATTGGAAAAATTCTAATCATCGTCGTTTATAATAGTAATAATTATTACTCATTTTGCACTCATTGAGTTTCATATTATTATTTTTCTAATACTGTTTGTTTTTATGTATATAAATATGCTTGTTATTAAGATAAGAAATACTTTAACTAGGTATTTATTTCTAAAACTTCAATTTCAATTGTTGAAGAATAATGTACTGTTAGTTGAATTACCTTCTTAACATTAGCATCATTTAGGGCTTTTATATAACGTAAATGAAACGAAATATATTTTATAAACAATTCGATTATTTGACCATGAAAACCAGTATTTCAATCAATTGTAATACATTATTTACTTCCACGTTAATCAATTCATTATGAAAGGAAATACGGTATAAAATTCTAGATTGATGAATACCTATGAACTTCATAGAGAACTTCATAATATACAATAAAGATTATCCTTAAAGAAATCTCGATTATAACCATTAAGTATTTACCCTGTTTATTATTAATGACTTATACTGGACATTATGAATACCCTATACAAATAAGTATTAGTATACAGGAGGTATTCATATCAACATCCTATGAAATAATTAGTACTATAATCACGTATTAAAAAATATTGATAATTTATATTAATAAGTAATAATACATAGATATTCCTTTTATCCAAATCATATTGTAAATTAGTATATTATTATCTTGTTCTGCTATTATCATTCCTTTTAATACTTTGTTCGAATACTTATCTCTAGAAAATTTATTATCTTTTGTATTAAAACGTACCAAGTATTGATTGTCCTAATTTCTTAGTATAGACTATATTTTTTGTTATAATGTTCTAAAGAATGCTTATTACGAAGATCATCTTTTCTTCTATAACCGTAAAATTTCGGCGTTTGGTGATAATCCTTTTATGTACTGTCAAATTTGATGTGTTAAAGATTATTATGATTAAGGTTTCTGGTCGGTTTGGCAAATGAATCCTGAAAATATCACTGTATTAGTTAATGTTGAATAACTGTTTTAAAAAAAAGATTTTTTTTAAAAAAAAAATTGAACTTTTCACTCATGACTCATCTTACTTAGAGAATATGAACGATAAAAATAAAGACAGAAGTGAAGGTAAACTTAACGTTGGGTGAATAATTCCCATTTACTTTTATTTTGGAGTGAATTCCAGTATTGGGAGTGTATTTTTGGATCTTTCTCTGGTAATTAACTGTTAAATTAGTAAATATATTAGTTGCTTGAAATATTCAAATTTACGAATAATATGGTAATTTCCTGGCAACGGTTGAATTTCGTATTGTTTTCAGTATCATTTTGTTTAAGAATTCACGAATTCCTTTATGTTTTAAAGTATATAATAAATACGATTTGGTTGTAAATAAAAAATTTAAATCATTATTGTTTGGAAGTAGGTAACAAATGAGTTGTTTTTAGGACTATGGCAACCAAAACGATACAAATGATACGATTTATCATTTCAATTAATAATCGATAAATAGCTTTTAATATTTTATGTCAGAATATAGAATTATATTTCAAATCGGTAAACCGTATTTGTATTTTGATTTTATTAGGTTGCGAAGTTCTTTTTTTCCGTTCTTTATTGTATGCAATACGTTGTTGAGGATAGAGACTTACCATATATTTCTAGACTTTGGTACGTTAATTTAGTCGTAATCGAAAACTGTTGAAACGATTACAAATAACGGAAATTGATTTTAAATATTCCTCTTTTTTCTATCTCTTAAGGCTGTCTAAGAACTAAATTTATTTTATTATCCATTTTAGGCTGGTTTAACCAAACTTAATATGTTAATGGAAATTTCGATGGATTAAGACGGAAAACTAGCAATGAAATGTAATTAATTTGTTATTTTATAATTATATAGTCGATGTCGATCCTCACAACTATTTTCCAATCAAAAAGCTAATGAAAAAAATGATGTTTTAATTATAATACCTATATTATCAAATATTCATTTCAGGATAAAGTTTATAACAAATTGAAAATGATTGAACCAATTTTCTAATGTTAAAGTATTTGATCCTATATAAAACTCAACTGATATTAATACAACTCTTTATTCCGTAGGTTAACATATACTAGTTTTTGTGTGAAGCTTGGTGTATTTATGGCCTTTCATCTCGAAATGAGACAACAAAATTTCCTGATTGAAAGTATCGCAGGATTCTTAAATAAGATTTTACGATACTTTGAAACTGAAGAATGTTAATTACAAAACAATGTAGTAAGGTAGAAAAGAAGTAAAACTATAAGAGCTATGGTGAATTTTGTATGATTTGAGGTTAAAAGTAAGGTTTTTAAGGCGGTATTACCAGCTTTGGTAAAGGCCGTTAATTGGGTTTTTTGGCGGATTAACGTTAAAAGAAGAGTCTTTTACGTTGAAAGTATATTTTTCAACATTGAAAGTGAAAAGGTTAAAGCGGAAGTAACCTAATTAAATACGGCTCCTAATTGGCTAATTGATTTCTGTGACAGGTTTTATACATTAATCCAATAAAATTGAATATTTCATAAGATTGGTAATACTTGAAAATTATAATATGGATTATTGCGATAATAAAATTTCAGTATTGATTATTTCGAGGATAAACATTTCTGTTATGAACGACAATAACGTTTGCTATCTCTTCCTTTTGGTTGACAAACTATTCATTATTAAATGAAGATAGTATGTTTCGATGACAAACGAAACACCTTGATATTAAATAACCTTTATAGGATTAGTCAATATTCCCCCCCCCCCCTCAAACAACTGATTTTCTAGTCTTGGTTAATAAACTGTTTTCTTAATCATTCAAGTGTGGAGTTTCATGTTTTTTTTAAACTAAAAGTCATATTGTAATTTACAATGTATTAGGAAAGTATCTTTCTGAACTTACTTCTTTATCGAACTTTGAAATTCAAAACCTTGTTTTTGATCTGAGTTGAAACTAGAGTAAATAATTAATATAATTAACGAAAATACTTCAATGGATACTACTTCTTTTCCTATTTTCAAATGCCATTATAAATTTAGTTGATACGGAAAAGTGTAAAAGGTGTACGAAACGAATTTTTCAACATTTTCTTGTTAATAAATTAATATACTACCTTAACATATAATGAATGACTTCAATGGAATCTTGGACGGATTCCCAACTCGAGCGATAACAACTTCAAGGTTTGATTTAAGAGAAAACGTCATCATCCTGTGGTCCCGGGTTTGTATAAAAATAATGTCCAATTTTGGCGCTCAAATATCACGGATAATTACAAACAAATGAATATAATCAGTTTCTATAAAAACTGCTTTTATCTTCATTTTCAAGTTTTCTTTTCCAATATGGAAATAGGTCTCGCTTATACCATATCCTTCAATTGTTATTAACTATATATAGATCTTTCAAACAGTTAATATTTAAAATTCATCAAACAATTAAAACTTGGTTTTTGAGTGTTACTCCTTTCATTTTATGTTTAACAGCGTATTTTCAGTATTATTTCCTTTTTTTGCGATGGTTCCTATCGATTTTGGCTTATGTTTCGGTTTTAGTTTTGATTTTTGAGAAAGTAACTTAAGCGTTTCTTATGCTTAGTTTACAATGTAGCATAAAAGGTTAAGAGACGCTTCAACATATTCCTGATAAGTATGGTGAAAGATATTGATTGCTATAACCTATTCCAAATTATTTACTTGATTAACTGCATTAAAAGATTGAAGTTTTTACTTAGTTTTAAGCTTTAGGCCTTCATAATCAGCATTTCTGTCATTCATCAATAGGGTGTGAGAATTCAGAGATCCTAAAGTAATAGGAGTAGTCTTAAAGCGAACTAAACTAAAAGATGGTAATTTAATTGTAGTGACAGAGAAAACTGAAGGTTTAGAAGTATAGGAAGGGCTGCAAGTAATAACATTCTGAAAAGATTAAGCTCCAATATTACTGGTATCTCCGCAGGGGAGGTTTGGTGGTAGAAAGTGAGATTCACGTGATTTCAGGGATATAAAAGGGATATCCTCAAAGATATTAATGGTTCCGCGGAAATTAGACATTTTTTTTATTTCTAGTTGTGGGAAACTATAGAACTGAAGTTCAAAGAGTGAAGCAGGGTATAATTGTATTGATAATGTGTTAAAAATATCGTGTAAAAAGATACTATATAGGCTTGTAAATTCTAGAATACCTACAATTAGTATGGATCCCTTCGTGATATATAATCAAGTGAATATTCATAAACATCTGGACCATTACGATCGAAACTCTGTAGTAGTCAATACGAGTACCTCAAACTACTAAGTATTAGTACCCTGTACTAGTATATACTAGAATACAGTTGTCATTTTCATCTCAATCTTCCTTATTAGTTAGTACTAGTATCTCGTAATATTAAGCATTGGTACCCTGTATTAAAAAGTACTAGTATATAGGTATTATCACCATCTGAATCCTCCTATACCTTAGTATACTATTCCCTAGTACTTTTACTAGTGTTCCTAATATTACTCCAGTGGATATCCTCATCACCAAAGTATTACTCATCTTGGGTGTTAAGAAATACCACTTATTGATTGTCCTTGTTGCTTAGTATAGAATGAAGCTATATTATTTTCACAAACGTTGAGAAAATTTCACTCATCAAAATCGATAAAAACTTTTCCAAATATAAAACTTATTCTATACCGTCTCCCTGTTTTTAATAACGACTGTAAAACTACATTTTCATATTCATAAATTTGTAATTGACATTATATTCCTTGAGAAATAATTTTTCCAGTACATTTTAAACATGTTAATATACTTTCAATCGCACAAATTCATGCAATGCGTTTTAATAATCGATTGTTTTGATGTATTAGTCAACTCCTAGGTCAACTTGTACTTTGACAGGTTGAATTCACTATACGCGAAGTTGAAATAGAGATCAATTTTAAGTTGTAACAAACTCAGCCTATAATTTCCAGATACTCAATACCACAGATTTCGATCCAGGTATGGTAATAAATTGATAACAGAAAACCATATTATACAAAAATATATATTTATCTACAATGATGATAACACTTGTATTTTAAAAAGTATGTTTTATCATTATTTGTAAAATTCATGTATTATATTATCATTACGATAAGATTTAGTGTGAACGATTTGGTTATAGGTTTTGATATTGCAGTTTATACATAGTTGCTACCGTTACTATTGTAACTTGAAAAAGCGAATGTGATTACGAATGCTTCAATTGTATTAAGTCTTTAATATATGAATTTAGATATTGTAAGGGTATGGTTCATAAGAGAACGTCAAATATAGACTTGTGGATAACTACTCCTATTTGACATGAAATTGTTTTTTGAAAAGAACAATGGCATAAAACTCGTCAATAGAAAGTTATTATTGTGAAGAATCACAAAATCATTGTGAAAATAACTATATGTAAAATTTACTATGATTAATTTCGGCTCTCATCTACCATAAATAACCCAATATGAGCATACAAACTGTAAAACTATATTCCAATATATATATATAAAACTTTACAACACTAAATATCTAGAGTTAATAAAATCTTTTCGAGTGTATTAATCGATAATGAACGCTGATACCGACAACTACTCGTTTAGAAAAACAAAAGTTTATTTGGTGTTCTCTATGTTTGACAGTATCCGGAAGAAGGCAAACCGGCACTCCGTTTAGATGGGCATCAGGAGATTAAGTAGAGCCCTAGTGCATTTTTCAAAAAATTGATTCAGGAGTAAATATTAGTATTTATCGAACAAAAGACATTTCCTTTCGAATAATTCAACTCAAATGCTCATAACATATATATTTAAATAAAAGTTATATTTTAAAAAAAAATTCAACAATCAATCAAATGTTATATATGAAAATGAGCCACAAAATCTGAGATTGTTATGATGACACGAGGAAAAATATTACGACACATTTACGAATTTTACAACGGGTAACATATCCATTAATTTAAGTATTATACTTCATTTTACACCATTTTTATAAAATCTTGTTATACTTGCAACATATTAAATAATCTTGAATCGAATAAGAAATTGATACTGGTATACAATTTATCTATACCCCGTCGTGTAATTTAGTGATTAATATCTATCTGGAACGAGTATACATATTTTAGACTCCTTATGAATTGGCAATTACTAAATTTTATTTTATTTATACATAAGATGAACATTTCATCAACCTCAATAAAATAACTCGTTTATATATTGACCATTTTTGACTGGTATTGAATAAAAGATTATATGGTATCGAGATTCGCGAATTTCGAGCAAACAGCATTTTTATAATGTAAAAGAACTATGTAGCGCCTGAGTAACGAATATTTCATTAAATTTACTTATAATAGAGACTGTTGGTAGGGCTTTGAACGTTGCAAATTTGTCTATTCGATTGGTCGAAGTAATAGTAGTATTATGTGGTCAGATAGTAGATGTATTGTTTTAGGTTTGGCGGACCGCTAGCCGGTTTTCACTATGATTTGTATGGCCAACTGCTTGGCTCGTGCCTTAAAGTGAAGTGCAGTGTACCGTACTCGACTTATACCCAATGCGGTAAGTCTTCACAAAGCAACACACTCAACTTGCAGTTTAGTATAGTCAACTTTACTGTAAATAAAGTTGACCTACTACACTGTATGCAATATTATTTCAACACTAGCGGCTTTTTAATTTGTACTCTTACGATAGTGTAGCTAATTAATGTTTTCCGGTTACTACTAAATTGCCTCCTAATTAACTGGTTAGACCCCTATCAATTCCAGTAGACTTTCATATTGAATTACACTAAATTGTATTCAAATCAATCCCACTTGGACTTAATTTATCCGTTGTTACGAGTTTCGAGTTTATCAACTTTCATAAAATGTTCTTCCACTATAGGCCTTTATAAGCCTCTACCTCTACCATTCCACTTTAACTGTGTTACTTAAACAGATTACCATTATTAATTCTCTGGCAGTCTTTTAGTCTTTCAGTACATCCTTATCCGCTGTTACATAATTTGAGCTTTCCGGGCGGCCTATTACCGTAGCCCTAGATACTTATAGTCAGCCTATTGCTATTCACAAACCTTTCCAAGGCCTTATTTGATATTACCTTCGTCATGACATTTGCGGGATTATCTTTGCTATCGATTTATCGAAACTCTTTAATTTCCCTACCTTTATAGGCTTTACGGAGTATTATTACGTCTATTATCAGGTGTTTTTCGTTTGTGGTTCCGAGCTTTGATAGTTATTCAAAGATGCTCTTTGAATCGGTATTAATCACCACAGGAATAGGAGGAATTTTTAGTTTCCTGGTGATAATGCTAAGGGTTTTCCATTATGCTGTAGACTTTTGATACCAGCACATTTTGTATAATTTTCTTTCAATTACTGGAGGTTTAGTAAATCAGGTTACGTATAATACTCAACTACTCTTCATGCCTTTTTTAGTTAACAAGAATTATAAGGAAGCCGATTTGTAAATACAAGTCGGTGGTATTTATAAAAGACACGTCTGTAAAAATTATCAACTTAGCCCTTAATAAGTCGATTGAAACTATACTAATTCCGCGGTCTAAGTTCCGCATTTGCTACTCGAGCTTCTCATTTAGCTGATTAAAGTTCTTATTCGTTGGATTTTATGCTTGTACGGCGATAGATAGGTCGTAAAAGGCTTCCGGTTGACATAAGGTAGTGATATAGCTGTCTCGAACACGCTGTTACAAATACCTTTAAGTCCTGGCCTCGTTAATCGTGTTAATTATAACTTTAATAGCGTTCTAGCCCTTCTAGCGAAAGCTAAGGGCGGTATTAATACTAAGTATACGGATTATCGATTCATGAAAATGAATTTAGTTATTCTCTATAAGCATCTTCACCGGATTGCAATTTTAGAACTTGGAGTCTTTAATAGCTTACTGTTTCAATATTACAAAGCTAGTCGTTTCGACGAAAAAGGCATCATCAGTTTATTTACCTACTACGCCAAAGTTTTTTTTTCTTACATTACCAGTAAGTACGGATCGTATATTAAAGAATTTATCGCCAGCTAAGATTTTAAATACGATTAATAGGTCAGGAACCAATGGATGCTTATTTTACCTAGTTTGTACAATAACTCAATACATTGTATTACCGTAACTGAAGGGTAGATACCACCGAGTTCCTATAGAAGTTTTAATAATACGATCCGTTATAAATCCGTTGCTAACTGCAAGTAGGCTTGCGTTATATTATAGCTATTAATCGTAAACTTATCTTTAGTCTTAGCTAATAAAATTGTTGTTAAAGCAATCATCAAACGCTAGTTAATCTTTTAAATCGTTAACGATTATGTAAATATCAAGTCATTATCTTTATCACTGTATCCTTAAACGATTAAACGTAATTTTTTTACAGCTGCTCCGTGGTTTTTCCCTTAATCTAGTAAATAATCTTTAACTTGAAGACTATAAAGTTTAGGTCATAGAATTCAAAATCTGTGTTAATTTCAAATTGTATAACTCTTCGAATTAATAGGCCGTCAATCTCGACCTTATCACTTTCTTTAAAAGGGTTTCTAGAGGTCTCAATAATCCTTTACTCTCGGATCTTTAGTACTAAGTCTTTGTTATTATTTTCTTTCTTGTTTACTCAAATAGTATTTTATATACAGCCTGGTGTGTATTTATACCTTTTAACGATCTTTTTCTTCAGAGGTCGTTCGCGTTGATAACGTTCCATAGGCTTGTCGATAACTAGTAAAGGAGGTTTTTGTTAGTTTAGTAGCTTATCCTAAGGGTTTTTATTGCTAGTTGCTGGAATTCAAAGTTTTACCTGGGTAATTCGAAAGGATATAGGACCGTTAACAGTTTTAGTAACTACCTCGGAGTTTGCCATATTTAATATTTTGTACGGGCTCTCCTATTTTCCCAGCCCTCGCTATATCAGAACTTCGCTTTATAACGGCAAAGCAAGTACTTCAACTATTATAGGGTTGTTCCTAATGTTAAGGGCTTTATTAATCTGGAGGCGTGCGGATTCTCTTCTTAACCCCCTTAAATCTTTCCTGTAAGCCGTAGCACGTTTTTAAGTACTTGAAGAGGGCGGAGATTCAATAATCAATCGTAGATATGCTCCAAAGACCAGTAACGTTAGAACCAATACCGTTAATACCCATAACGTAAATTTAGACCTTCTACTACCATTTATAGGCGTACCTCCAGATCCGTAACTCTTTTAATCTTGAACTTAAGGATACTATACACTCGAAAAAGTAAGGCGTGTGCTTTTTGAACCTTTCTAATGCTCTGGTGAGCTTTTTTAGACATCTACTTACACTATATATCTATTATCTTGGTATCTTTTTGGAACTCCGCCGCAGTAAAATTGGTACCGGTATCGTAGACGATGACATTAGGTAGACACAAGTATGTGTTCACCTATAGAATCCTTAACATTTCTCACGTATTTTATTACAAAAGGAATTTTAGGAACTTGACTTCATAAAAAGAGGTTACAGAGATAACGACATAAAAAATGGACTTGTTATCCAAGTAAAATATATTAATACAGATCTTGTAGTTAATGTCTTTATAGTTTTTTAGTGTAAACATAAATTTGAGAAGGGCTTGGATATGTGTTTGGTAATAGTGGCAAAGTGTTTGAATATATTTTAAGGCAAAGTTTTCCACATTATTACGCCTTACAGACTTTAGGTCTTTGTATAGTCTATTAACTGCAAAATAGTTAAAGATTTTGTATATTGAACGTATCTCTTGCGTCATCTAGTTTGATACCATTACTTTTGGGCCTTCAAGATGAAATTATCAATACTTTTACTTAAGGGCGAGTAAAAACTTTAGCTGTTCTCAACCAGTTCGTCTATATCAACGTCAACGTTAACGTCAAGGGTCTTTATGTTCTTTAAACAACGTATAAAAGAGGAAGAGGACTTAAGTATATGGAACGTAATTACTACCACAACAGTTTGAATTACCGTTATCTCTAGTAACAATAGTTATTCGCCTAGGCTAAAGCTAACTTTAGCTTTGCTAACATCGTAACAATTAATCTTAGTAGCTGTAGTTCTTTCCCTTCAAAATGCCCCCTATTGTGAGTGACCTCCTTTTAAATACCTTACTACCCCTATATTTGGCATAATACTTTAAAACGTATGATCCGCGTAACGATCATGAAGATTTAATGTTTGTAAGGGGTTAGGAGCTTAGTTAAAGCAAAGATAAGGGTCTTTATTACCTAAAAGATATACGAAGGCCTATTTGGTTAGTAATGAGGCTGCAACAGGAGTAATATATTCGTGTTACTTATTTTTTTCAGGGGCATTAGAGATATTAATTAGCTCTTCGCCTTCGAAGTTAGTGATTTGATTTAAGTAGTCATATTAAAAAGTAGTATGATATTAGGTGTAATGTATTTCCTTTTTGATGTTGCTCCCAACGGGAGGGTGCTGAGTTATCCAGCAGCTAAACTTACCATAGATCCAATATCTTTTACAACTATCACGACGATAGTGCTTACGGTTCATAAATCCGCTTTAATATTAGCTTTATTAACGCTAAATTGGTTATTAACCTCAGTCTGTAGTCGTTAAACCTAACCTTAAGCGTTATAAGCGCCTATATTTACATTTAACGTAATTAATCACCGCAAGGTCTTTTTTATTTACATTAAGGAAGTTGTCGGTTTAGAAGTACATACCACGCTAGTTTGGTGTACGTGCTATTACAATAGCAAGCTAGGAGCTCAACTAGCTAAAAAAAGCCTTCGCAGGTGGTATTTAAGCGTTGTAAGGCGTATTTGAACCCGTTGACGCCCGTAACTGCTGCCCGTACCTGCTCGCGAAATGTAGTTTCGCTAACGTGAGCTTTCCCCATTCTTTTCTGACAAAATATCAAATTGTTCAGCTTCTGATTAAAAATGTCCATTGGTATTTTCTACTTTTTCTTCCTCGCTATCATTATAATCCACCGCGTTATGGTCCAATCTATATAATAATACACACGGTGGACATCTGATTTGAAGTAGCTCTTTATATAATCGTATATTCTGCGAAACGTAATAGCTTTGATAAGAAAATTTAGGTAGTTATCCTTAACATGCCTTGTAAGGATTCCAGGAAATAGGAAGTAAGAACCTGAAAGTGGAACCTTTATCCATTTGCAAATGCCTAAAAGAGGTATTATTTTGGAGTCGATAAGGTTATAAAGCTTCCCGTTATATTTTTCTACGTCGTTCCAGATCTGAGCGAAGTCCGTAAGTAACTTGTAGTTGATATTCAACATTTTAACTTGTTTTAGAAAAAGATCGCAATAGTTATCTCATCTTCAAATGGTACTTCCTGGCAATTTAAGCCTTGGAGCTTCCGAGGCACGGTATTAAGGGTAATTGACAGTCGCCTAGCTCGAAGGGTAAAGTCCTATAATATGACGTATGGTGGGCTTTGGTACGTAGGCAAATTTGAAGGGGAAACGTTTTTAAGAAGCCACACAGGTTTAAGTAAAATGTTAAGGGGGAACTGGTACCTAATGATTCTGGGAGGTTTGATGATTTTTTTGGATTAACTGATGTAAAACGCTAACGTTAATACCTTTATCCGCGTAGGCGACCGCCGCTTCATGTGTCCTATCGACGTTTAAAGCGTATTCCGCGCTGTTACGCGGTAGTAATAGACTTCCGAGCAGATTAATAAGTTCTTTATCGCTAAGATGTAAAAAAGCTTAACTAATCTAAAGGTAAACTGGGGGTTACCTAAAACGTATAAATAGGCTTTAGAATCCCTTAACACTTTTCCCTTTTCCCTAAAGATCTTAAGGATCAGGATCTAAAAGACAGTTTGCTTGTTAGGCCAATTTATAAAAGGTTTTTGTTATTCCCAATAGCGTCTTTTCCGGAATGTAAATTCCATGGCGAGTAATCTCCTTTTTCAACCTAGTCTTAACCGTACATTGAATCATCCTCCAAATTTCTAGCGTCCAATAGTTAAAGAACTCGCGAAAGTTTTCGAAAGCGCGGGCGCTGCAGCCGAACTCTTTACCGGCGTTATATTCGAGGATATACTAGCCAAAGTCATTTGTCAGATATGCTTTATTCGAGGTTTAATTAATATCCGTGATCTAGAGTTATTTATCGTAGTTGTTGACGTAGATTTTCCCGAGGTTCTTATTTTTATTTCTTTCCCTCCCGGGATTAGGAATAGCTTCAAAGTATGCGTTTACGGTGGATATCTTAATGTTTTGGCTTATTTATAACGTTTAGGTCGAGGGATTTAATGATTTTGGGCGTGGGGATTTAGTGTTTGGACGTAAAGTCGCGTGTGAACTTAGAAATTTGGCGGTGGGTAGCGCGATGTAGCTTTCTTAGCATGACTCGATGATTTGGCTTAAAGCAGCAAACTTAAATATTGAAGTAGTGTGGGGAGTAAAAAAATTAAATTAGGACAAAAGCTGGTATAAATGGTAAGTTTAAAGGTTTTTTATTATTAGTAAAGAGCGAAGGTTAAAATTTGTTTAACGTAAGGACTTAGTCGTTTTTCTCACCATAGTAGCACCCGCAGTAGTACTAACTTAGCCGTTTGTTGATTTTCCGAACTTTAAGACTTTTAACAATCAATTTCAATGTCTTTAAGAAAGTTGAATAAAGACTTCTTGGTAGTTTGAGTAACGATTCCGCCGCTACCTCTAAACTGCCGGAAAAACTTTCGTAGTTTAAAAGTCTTCTTTACTTACTGCCATGAAAACCGGCCTAACAGTAAAGGCCTTTCGCAAGAATATTTTCTCCACCTTGGTCTTTTACAAAGCGTGACTGGAAAGTATATTTTTTTTTACTTAGCTAATCTATGCCTCACTCAATAAGTACTAATTGGTGTTGGTAGTGCTTTGGACATTATAACTTTATCGATTAGATTGGTCGAAGTAACAGTAGTAGTACGTGGTCAAATGGTGGATATATTGTTCTTTGTTTATCAGCCCGCTAGCCGGTCTGCTCTGTAACTTATATAGCCAACTACTTGGCCCGTGCCCTAAAGTGAAGTTCAGTATACTGCACTCGACTTAAATCCAATGCGGTAATTCTCCACCAAGCAATACACTCAAATACCTGTTCAGTATAGTCAACTACCTACAGTAAAGTTGACCTACTGCCCTGCATGTAATACTATTCCAATATAAACTTTAGTTTTACCAAGCAGGAGAAGTAAATGAACTTTGATATCGTTATTGGTACTCTCAAAATTAAGACTATGATAGCATAGAGGCTTTAGATGCATACCAAGCATCACTTATACTCGAGAAATAGCTATTAGGGATTATAGGAGCAATGTCCAAAGGATGAAATGTTCACTGACACTAGAAAGACTAAAGTTACAAACAACAATACGATTCCCCACCCACCTAAATCTTCCTCTAATTCCTTAAATTCCCTCAGCCTCTATATTAGCAAGCTGTACATTCCATGAATTCCTTACAATTCGGACCTGGTTTACAGTCAGACGAACTAAATTAACGAGTACGAGACGAAACGAGGATTAGTATGAACGAGTATGAGTACGATACAAGTGAAAATGGTACGAAAGAGAATAAAGACGAGTGGAAATGAAACAAACGAGAATTAAGAGGAGTGAGAACGAAATGAACGAGGACGAGATTAGTAAAAACGAGTACGATAAGAGCATGAGAAGAATAAAGACGATAACGAGAACAGAACAAGGACAAAACCTTACGACTTTTATAGTGCGATTAGGTTAGCAATTGATCATAGTAGATCCAACCATACTAAAAAGATAAGCCGAGAATAAATTTTTCAAATTTGTGAACTTTATATGACAATCCTTGTTACTAAACGTACATATCATTTTGATAGATTTTATAATTTCCGAAGTATAATTGTATCAGTTGATAATAGAAACCTTTCAATTAACCACTCTAATTACATCATTCAAGATGAGTTTCGCTATAGCCTTTTGTAATGATCACACTAAATACCCATGAGTAAATAGAAGGTATCAGGGGGTTTATGTTAGCAGTAAGGTAGTAGAGGTAACAAAGGTGCAATATCAAGAAGATGTTTCTTCGTGCTGTAGAGTGATCACTAGCCGTTAGGCTATTCAGGTATGTAGACTAAATACATATATTAACAACTGAAGAGCTATGAAGGAAATACTATAAATGTGGTGCGAACCGTGTCCTTATATCCTATGGCCTTCATACCACCTTCAGTACTGAGGCTCACCAGTACTCAATGAGGCTCACCGGTGCTCACTGAGGCTCAGTGAGCACTTGCGATCTAGATAACCCTAACCCTAGAGGATTGCCTAGTCTGGTGCTGACAAAGAGATGTTTCCCGCCTGATGTGATGAACTTCAGGCTCTCGGTAGCTCAGCTGCATACTGGCCTGTTTCCTGACCCACCAACGTATTTGTATTATAATACCTTTGTAGTATAATCGGGTGAAGGTGCCGTTTATTACGTTGAGGACGTGAAGATTATGGCCAAAGTTTCCTCGCAAAATGTAAACTTTGTCAAAAACCTTTGTAAAATTAACTTTGAAATAATATTAAGGTAAGAAGAAGAAAAATGGTCCCGTTACACCCCTAAAAATGAAAGATAATAATAGGATAGTTTAAAGTCTCTTTCTACCCTTAGACTTTAATCTCACTAGATAACAACAAATATTGGAGTGCCAATGAAAATGAACTTATTTAAGAGACATGTTTACAAGTTATTAGTTAAATATGAAGAGAGAGCTGGTAAATGCGATATAAAACGACTTTATACGTTACAAATCAGTTATATCACCGATTTTTCGAATATTCAACGGATAATAAACGTAAGAAAAATATAATTTTCCAGATGAAAATTATTCATCGTTTTGATTTAAAACTCTTATATACTAAAACAAGATGTGTAAAGATGAAGTTACATATGATAAAGTAAAAGAAACATTAATTTTGGTAATGGTGGTATTATGTTGTGATAACAACCTTTCTTTCATGAAAAAAACAATAAAAAAAATGTAATTAGAAAATACTTTATGAAAAGATTGATCATTAAGGCCATGTAGACAATGGAATTTATGTAATAAATGATTGGTAGATAAACTATTCTAAGAAATGTAGGGAATAATTCCCACAGTTTATAGATTTCTTTTAAGTATCAAAATAAGTAATAAAACCACCTTTGATATTTACCTTAAACGACTATTGTGGAATAAGAATATGTTCATGGTACTGTTTTATATTCATAAACAAATAGATCGATTAAAGGGTAAACATACGTTTAAAATATAAATTCGCTTCAATTGTGGAAATCTATATACGCAATGCTGCAGGTTTTATAATTGTTTTTTCCTTAGATAAGCATGGGTAAAGACGTGGTAAATACGGGAACTCAAATTGGTAAGGAGACTTATTTCCTTGGAGTTGAAAATGGGATAAGAGACGAATGCGAAAATGTGCCAGCTATTGTTGATGGTATTGGTAAACCAAGGTAAACGTAGAGACAAATTCGTGAATCAAGTTGAATACCAGGATTTTTATCTTATATTTGACATTGAATATATACATTTTTTTTGTTTAGTGAACTCGGTTATACAATAAGTTAGTGTGTGGGATATATAGATTGAGCATAAAAGCCGATATATTCGTAAGGACCATTGACATGTTGGTGAAGCCCACCAGTATGTTTATAAGAATAAAGAAAGAGTAAAGAGACTTTGTGTACTATACCATGAATAAATATGCACGTCGTTACACTAGAATAATTAGGTAGCAAAACCTATACCTTCCTATTGAAGATGATGAATCAGGATGATCTACTTATATGAGATGAGGTTTCCTTTACCATCAAGCCTTACTGATGTAAAGTATATCTTTGTTAAGCTATAACGAGAAGGAAGAATTTCGAGAATGATTGTCCTAATCCTTTAAAGCCATGTAAAGGGGATATGGAGCGAATATTAAGGGAAAGAGAAAAAAATATTGTTGTAATTCGAGTATTTTCTAGTCGTCTAGTGAAACGATTGAATATGACGGATATAATGCGGGAAATATATTCAAGTAAAATTTTGGTAATTGTTGGATTGTATTTTTTCGTTAAGTAAACATGTGATCTTTATATTTAGATTTGATATTGTTTAGCCTATATGAATAAATTGGAATAAGCTAAGGAAAAATCGAAGAAGTATAACGCTTACGTATACGACGATGATGATAGATATAAAGAATTGAGGCCTAAAATGATAAAAACCCCATTCGGGTATATTGAGGTGACACTTACAATATTGATATACTTGTTTGTCTAGTAAATTACCCCTTTCCCGTTGAATATATAACACGAGATATAGCACATCTAAAAGTCATTATTTAAATAGCGAATCCGCTTATAATATTACATGCTGTTGATGGATGCCTTACAATATTGTTAACTTAACTTTTATTCCCCTTCATTATGAATGGCATCGAATCTTTTTTCCATGCCTTTTCGATTGTTAATCATGTTTTGTACGATTTTTTACTGAGTTGTTACTGAAATTTACGCTATTCTGCTATTCATAATTGTACTAGGAAAGTTTTTACTTTCAATTTTAAAGACATATATTCAGTTATTATACCATTGGAACGTCATATTCAAACACCCCTCTCTATTATTTAACTAACTTGGATGGACGAGATTGTTTCAAATATTCGTAAATATTTTGAATATTTTTGCAAGCTGTTGGAAGAATCAAGTTTACGTGGAGAAGACGGTTGAGAATGGAATATCGATGAAAACGATAACTATATAGGGAAGAAATATAACATGGCCATGAAAGACTGCAAAGTTTTACAAGAATTAAACGACTTGTTCAACTTCGCTGAATAAATTGAGTAAAAAAATCATGCAAAATAAGGCGGGATTTATACCTGGATGAAACCGTTTACTAAGGAATGGAACCAATAGAAGTTAGTATTATGAAAAGAGTTGGTTTCGAACACATTTAAATCAAACCTTATTAAAGGAATTTCGATTATACAATTGATGGAACGAATGAAACGACAACGATTGTTGAAAAAAAAAAACGAGTGGATACAAAGAATATTTGGAAACGTTATTATGTTTTACGAGGTGAAGGGATCGCTTATTAGAGGAAATTTTGATATCTTTGACTATTTATTACTTTCGTCTGTTTCGCGTGTAGTAGGTTGAAGTTTGAAAAGATAGTGAAAATGAAGCATAACTTTATGATTATTCTACTTTATTACCATCGCCTACTGAATTTTCAATCATTGACTACGATGGATTAGTTGATTCGGGGCTGGAGGATTGAAACAATAATATTATAGCGTTGCGGGTACTGGAAATTAAAAAAAAACAGAGGGGTATTTTCAATCGTACCAGTATACTAATCTCAATGATAATGGGAAGTACAAGAGAAAAAGGATGGAATGGTGATAGGAATCCACTTGGAGTACGGCGAAATATAATGAACACTAATATCGTAAAATAACCAACCTAAAAGAAA
Source organism: Anisogramma anomala (assembly GCA_038502455.1). Lineage (NCBI taxonomy): Eukaryota > Fungi > Ascomycota > Sordariomycetes > Diaporthales > Gnomoniaceae > Anisogramma > Anisogramma anomala. Next base: position 4,761,947 of record JASMMZ010000005.1, on the reverse strand, counting down.
TTTCGAAAGTCGCCTAAACAGAGATATTTTAACAATATATTATAGAATGTTATTGAAAGGTGTTTCGGGTTTTTAGGCAATAATGTTATCAATATCAGTAATATGGAGAAATCTGATGAATTCGCTAACGACAAATAAGTACAATTTTTCTAAAAAGAGGGCGGAGGATTAACATTAGTTAAGAGGTTAGCAAACACCATGGAAGATAAATTTCCGTTCGGTTTGAAAAATCTAAAATTGACTGATCTTGTTATATTGTCAATTAAAGAATAATCAAACAACAAACCATTCAGGTTAATAAATCCTGGATACTAATAAAATAAGGTTGCATTTTTACAAAGATTCAATCCTAAGATAGAAATATTAGGATTTTCTTTATAAAGTTATTCAAAATAGGGCGCGTCTTCACGTTACCAACCAAAGAAAAAATGGTAAATATCGATATATTGATAAGTAAATTTCAATAAACAATGACATAATTAAATAATTATATATTCAACACTTTTAGAATAAAGGTATCGATACTTTTCTACAGGGTTATTATTGTGTTTTCTATGAAGAAAATACGGGTAATGAAAACTACAGTATATCAATTACGCCGATATAAAAATATAAAAAGTGATCAATTATGCCTAAAAGATAATGTTGAATATCAAGGACGCTTTAAGGAATAATATTGAGTGAATATACTTATCAAGCTTTATGAGATATTACATTTGGTGAATGACCATTATTAAATGATGAAAAAGATGTGAAAATTGTTGAAAACGTAACGAGAAACAATCAAGTAAATACAAGAATTAGTAGACTAGCGTTGGTATTCATAATAGGATAAAGCTATCCTTTTAAAAAAGCATTATATATATATGATAACGAATATAATACCTTAATAAATCGATTTCAAATGATATTAAACTTTTTATTTTTGAGTATTTTCCCCGCCTCGTATTTGGGAAAATTGGTTTTACCCCATGTAAATATGTCATTTTAAAGTTATATTCACTCGATAGGTTGCAAATGATTTATAGAGTAAGTTCGGCTGTTCAAAAAATATCGGAAGCTATTCGAAATGTAAACGAGACCCGGAAATCATCCTCTTTAATAGAAGATATTAGACAAATTCTTTTCCTTTCCACCATACTTCTCAAGATATATACTTGGTAGGGTATCGTGGAAGATGATTTTTTTAAACGTTATTTATAAGAAAACTATTCAAAATAACCTCGATTAGAAAAGTTTTTTCAAATAAATGCAATATGTTTCATAGGATTTCAAAGTTCGAAAAGAACATGTAAAGGCGTTCATAACGTATATTTAGCCATTTAGCAAAAAAAAGAACATAATATTAATAGACCGTTTATTATGATTTCGTTCTATGATAAACTTTTTTGGCGAAAGTATTCGCGGCGTTGCTTTTCAGTTGAATAGGTTGTTGGTTGGATTTGAAATCGTATATAAGCTGATTCATTACGCGATAATACCGTCCTCTATGTCCTAGAGACTTAATTAATGCTAAACTTAATATACCATTAAGGACAAAGTAGTGACAGCTATTGTGAAATGTTCGATAAAAAACGACTATATGTGAGCGAATCGCCTCTTCAAACGAAAATTTATATTAACTGTGCGAACCTGATTTTATGATTTAAAATTACGATAATACTTACGGGGTTAATTATGTAACAAGTTAACAGATTTAGAGTATAGAATACGAAAATAGTGTATCGCCCTAATTTAAAAATAATTATTGAAAATACTAAGGAAATTTCAAAACCTTCCAAACCGATAATTAAACTTTCAAAGTTGCATAAAGAAAAATCAAACATTGGATAACTACCAGAAATAGTAAGAGAATATTTATTCGTAAGAATCAAAATATGAAAGGGTTTAGGTATAGGATTTTTTTTGTATATAGAAGTATCAAACCCAGGAGCAATGCTTCCAGAAAGCATAACGATGATAACCGTGAACATAAATAAGACCATTTGTTATTGATATAATGTGCGATAACTTGTAAGCGGTCATAAAATGAGCGAGGATTTACAGACGTAGGTAAAAGAAGGGTGAATCGCGATTTACTATAATCTTATATGTAGAATCGCGTAAAAATGTGGTGTAAATTCGATGGAAAATACATTCTGCATATGAGAAAAGATAAAGTGCCTCTGGTATTAAAATGAGCTTACAATCTTTATAGATAATTCGCAATAATCTAGATTTGCGAAAAGGTGAAGAGGTTATCATAATGGGTATTACGTTATATCAATACTAAGAAATATATCATAATATCTTAGTTATACGTATTATTAAGGATCTTCAAGCCAGTTAACGCTCAATCTTTCCTTTTGGTAGCTTCAAAATCATAAAATATTTTTTAAATGGACTTTGCGGATAAGATTATCTCAAAAGAAGCCGATTACGTGGTTAATTTGTGCCTTGTGGTGGATTATTTATTAGAAATTTCATTTCACGGAAATACGGGTAATTTCATAGGGGGAAAAGCATGTAGGATATTGAAACCTATTATGAATTATTTGGGTTACAAAGTAGAATGTTATTCAAATAATATAATATACTTTAAAATTACAATTTTTTTTCATTATTTGATTATGAAATGAAGATAATAAATGCGCCTTTATACTTATTCGAGTTTATGGGGAGAGTTAAGGGGTGTGTGAAGTTCGTTAATAATAGGATTAAGAAATGAGTTTAAAAACGTAAATAAAAACAATTCAAAGAGTAGCCTGGAGCGTTCACTAATGTTATTAGGACTAATAATAATATTCTTTTGAGAAACATGATATAAAAGCCCTAGTAGGTTATATTGGGGTGGGTAGTAAAGCCTTCTCGAATTTTTAAGAGGTGGTGTTAAGTATGAATCGAGATTAATTGATGCCGGTTTTCATTGTGTTATAAGGAAAGAAGGAAGTAGTTGGTGATGAATTCATTCGCCGACGCTACAATATCCATGAATAAATAACTGATAGATGGATAATGCGATGGATTTAAGGTAAAACTGACTTTGATGATTGCGACAGGTTTTAAGTTGGCAATTAGGTGTGATAGAATGTTCCATGAACATGTGATATCAAATTCAGAAGGTTTATAGTTAATGATAATAAATATTTGAATGATATTCGGGTATTCAACTTTGAATTACGATAGATAATACCGTGAAAAGTTATCATGATTGCTTTTTCCGTTTCCCGTTAGATCTTCAATTGTGCTAGGATAAAGAAGTGAAACAAAATTATGTTAATTCGCTGAAACCGTATATTTTTATGGGGACAATAATGGAATGAAAATTTTATGAATAATGAAGTAAGCAATTCGGTTTAATATAGGGAATAAATAAGGGGGATGGATAGAAAAAATAAAGAAAATAGGGATTGAAATGCGTTTGAATGGAACGATGATATTAATCTTCGTTAACTGTGAAGTTGAAAGCAATAAAATATTTAAAAGAGACAAAAGTTTAAGGTTTAAGGCTGAAAGTGGAAAGATGAAAGTCAAAAGTTGAAACTTGAAAAGTTGAAAATTTAAAATGAGATTAGAAGGTTGAAAGGTTGATAGTTAAAAAGAGAAGAAACTTAAAAGATTATTGTAGAGTATTTTGAAAAGTTTCTTTTTTCCCATTATTTTCTGTTTATCTTTTCTTTTCTGTTGAATTATCCTATATTCTCATATATTAACTTTTACTGTGAAACATAACTTTGGTTTTACTTTACTTTGTTTGCCTATGGCTTCGTGGATTTATCCATTCATTAATTGAGGTATTGATGAGACCATAAAGTATCAAGATGTATGATATGCATTATATATATCAAGTAAATAACTAACCGAAATTATAGGAAGAATGTGTGAATTATTATAGGGATCCGCAGGCGCTAGATATAATGAAATAACAAACAACAATATGATTCGCCTCCTACACCAATCTTCAAACGATTAATATTCTCCCCGCCTCAAAATATAAAGCCTGTATATAATCTCAAACCGTATAAATTTATAACGTCGAAATTTCAAGTATTAAATGCATCGATAACTAGGGATATTAAAGTTAGCGCGGAATTCAATTCTTATTATTTATATAACCTTAAATATGATTGAATTAATCCGCTGCCGTAAAATACTATCATAAATTGTATTGGAAACCTGTGAGCCTTAAAATGAAGGTCGGGAATCATAAATTCATAATCAATGATAGACATTATGCTTTTTCGTAAGAAATATCATTTTAAAAAATATTTTTTTTTGTATTTACGAATAGATAAGTTGTTTATAATAACTATTATACTTTTAAAATTGCTTTAGTAGTGGTGTTACAAATCTAGACCTCTGGGGATATTGGAAATGGAGTAACCCCAACGCATCATATACTACATTCAAAGTTGAACCAATATACAAAAATTATACATAACGATTTAACATTGAACATTTGCGGACCGGTTATTGAATTTGACTTTGGTATCAAAATATTTATAATTTTCTTGTTTAATTCTAGTATAATCACATGTGATGTTTTTTTTTTTGATAGTTGTTGGTATCTATTCATTTTGTTCAATGCATCCCTTTTTTAATTTAGTATCAGGTACAAGTGAATCGTGAAAATTGATTTTGTGATATTCGGTAATTATGAGATGCAAGCGAAATAATTGACAACCAAAATTTCAATATAAATCAAACTATGCGAACTCGATTACAATTTTTTTTTCCAAATCAAATTCTAGAAATCTTTTCAAAAAATACTTATGTTTTTGGATCTTGCAGGAAAGGTTATATACCCAGGAAATAAAAATCATGATTTTCTACTGCTTTTTTTTAAAAAAAAGAAAAGAATTCTTTTTACGATACACTAGAATATCACTACATATGATTATGCTATTAAATTTCATTCTTTACTGAATAACATTAATTCAATTTTAGTATTCTTTGGTATCGATAATTACATACTGAAACGTTTTTAAGTACCACGATATGAATATACAGCATGTAAGTGCTTTTTAAATATATAAAATAAACCGTAACATCTCACATTCTTTCTTTTTGTAACAACACATCGAAGGTAATTTTTATAATTATTTTATATTTTGAAGATGATTCAAATGCAGTTTTGAGCGGAAAAAACTCCAAATCTGTTGGTAGGCCTTCGTATTTGCAACGTAGTCGATTTGAATCTCTGTGGTTGAAGTAACTGGAGCTGCATTGAACGTGGTAATGTGTTACTTCTAAGTTTGGTAGATCGCTAGCTGGTCTGCACACTAATTTGTATGGTAAACTGCTTCAGCCAATGCGTCACATTGAAGTGTACACCTACTTCACTTGACTTGCAACCAATACATTGAAATCTCATAAAATACAGTCAATTTAGAATCAATATCATCAACTAACTATAATTATAGTCAACTTAACTATATTTAAGTTAGCTGCAATTCCAAAACTAACGGTTTCTCACTTTATACGCGCATGCCAGTATAGCCGATCACTTTTTGACGGCATGCCCCGAATTCCCTCTTAAATTAACATTCTCCACCCTCTCAATTCCTATCAATTTATACCAAAACTAACATCAATTACTATCCTTTACCTCTCATTCCCAATATCTTCTTTCCTCAACCCCCGTATACAAGCCTTTCACTTCAAATTTATACGCATCACGCATGCCATCAATTTATACCCTTTGTCAATACTCGTGAGCCTGCTTTTCTTGCATGTTACTACTTCTACCACTACGTAAAAAGTATTTCAATTTACTCGGTCTTCCGTATTCCTCAACGTCACGTACCAAACAATCCACGTAACCCTCGATTCGTAAGGTCAGCGTATCACTATCAACGAACATTTTCAACGCGCTATTAGGTATAACCTTAATCATAACGTCAACAACATTATCTTTGCTGTTAATCCTTCGAACTCATGGTTTTCCGGGATTTTTCATACGTGTTTCAAAATTATAACGTTTGTAATAAAAGGTTTCCTACTAATCTTTCCTACATTTGACAGACACTTGTAAAAGCTTCGGAAATCTATATATTGAATTGAAAATATCAGACGTAATCCTAATGACTAAGCATAATCTTCAATATACTGTTGAATACCATACTGATATTAAAACCAACTATTATACAGTAGACTTCGTAAGCTAATACATTTCGTGTTATAAGTTTATTCTCAAAATATATCTGATATATTAGGTTACCAGTTATTGTAAATGAACCTTCAAACCTTACGTTATTAACGAACATTATAAGAAATCAGATCTACAATGTAAAATTAACATCATTCGTAAAAAAAACCATTTGTGAAGCTTATTAACTCTATCATGGTTAAGTTTATCAACACCATATCAATACTTTTTTCGAATTATCTATTTACCACGAAAACATTTTATTTCATCCAGAAAAAATCTCGTTTTCTAACTATCATATTTATGACGTAATCTCCTGATTGTACGTCGCCTTTTGTTGGTATAGCGTAGTAATATAAGCCGTACGTAGCCTTTATTCCAAGTATTGTTATAATTTAAGCTTCTTGATTTTGTTAATCATCATATGGTCCACAGTTTACCCTTTTAAGTATTGGAAAAGATACGTGTTACCAATATTGTTTCTATCGCTTATACAGAAAATACAGATTAACTATTCATTTAAATCCAATTATATATATTCAACCAACGTATTTATCAACTTAGACTTCTAAAAGCCTAAATTCCCAATGACACGATATAGTGTTGCAACAAGCTTAGTATTTCTGAGGAACAGGATATCCTTAATTTATATATTAACGATACCGAATTTTCTACCATACATATTTTAAAAGCATAGATCAAACAATAAAGTCTTTATATATTCCCTATTGCTAAAGTACTTTTAATACGTGAAAACCAAATAAATACCCACTTCGCTAGTCCATATAAACATTTAATACATCGTATACCAWACTCATCCGAAACTCTTTTTTAATTCATTCAGTAATTGTAATAATACAATCAGTAAAAGATTAGTACTTTATTTTATATAAACTTACTTTATATTACTACTATTAGGTGTAAATTAACTGCTTACCTTACTAGTCTAACTGACGATAATTACAACAATGGAACGTGAATCAATGTTTGAAATTGAGAAAAATTCATTTCATACCTAATTTTTAGGATTATTACAGTACTCTTCAAAAATTAATTATAACTTTGAAGGTGATCAGTCCATAGCTTTACCCTTAACCTCGTTTAATATGCTCGACTTGAGGATTAAAAAGTTTTACACTTCAACTTACGCTAATTACAAAAATGCAATAACTCCTCGTATAAAAAGGCTGCTGATCCCTACTTGGTTACTTTCCTAAAAGGGTTTGCCAAATTTATTCACAATACTTTTAAATCGCAACTTAAAACAAGGTCTCCATCAAACTTCTTTTTCTAAAACACTTACACCGTTTTATATGCCCTCTTAAGCCTATATTTATCGTTACGGTCCTTTCTTTACCATATGACATTATTTTTCATAATATTTCATAAAGTCCACGTTTGATCGGCCCATGAATAATAGGTTTGAAAGAACTATATCAACTAATTCATTCGCTTCTAAAGTCTTCGACTTTCTTATATTTATCAAACCCAAGGGTTTTTTTTTTGCATTAAACTAGATGATACGAGGAATAATTAATATGTTAATGGTTTCAAACTCCATGTTGAAGTTCACAATACTTAATATCCTATCAAAGCTATCTCATTTATCTAACTCACGCCATATGAAGACTTTATTTCAAAAAGAAGAAAACAGTACATCTATTATCGATCATTCGTTCCAGATACTTAAAGAATTTTGAATCAAACGACGTGCTGATTTTTTAATCCCTTGTTTTTTTGCCAAAACTTTAATATATATTATAGCTCGCTTATAGGTATTTGGTAATAATAGCAATGAAGTCGTTATACTTAAGTAGGCTTCAAATAAAAGCGACGTTATAACGAAACCGTGGGAGTTCAAATATCGTTAAAATATTTTACAATTATGTATAACCTCATTTCTCGATTTATAAAATCTTCAATCACTAAAGTAAAATATCATAAACCCTTCGAAAAAAAATAGGGAAACCCTTTCAACCTTATAAATAGCCTAATAAATCTTAACGGAACTTTATTTACACGAAATCCTTATCGATTTTATATTAATTTCAAAGTTTATCGCAATCAATGTAATACTGATATCGGAAACTAATACCTCTATGGATTCAAAATACATATTAATACATACAGTACGAAAACCTTACATATTTCTTTTACCGTGATAATTTTGAAAATCTTTATCTTGTAAGACGCTGTGGCGAAATGAATTACCTCAATATTGAGTAGGCACTTCAATATGATATTTTTAACGAAAACCTTAAAGTAAACATATTAATCTTCTTTAACATAAATTTAAAGTTTAATGGGATTTATTAGTCCATTTTCTAATGATAACAAAGCTTTTGAGTTACCCTTGACGTTAATGAGGCAACATCTTTATAACTAGTTGCCTTAAGTACGTTATACAACTTATTAATCGCCAGATAATTAAATTATTGATATAATAAACAAAATTCCAACTTCATCAGGTTCAATACCACTGACATTGACTCTTAACGTTCAAACCAGGGGAATATTTATTTCAAATGCGTAGAAACCATGCGACACCCTCAAATTTAACCAGTTCCTCAATCTCAATATCAATAATGATGCCGAGGTTCTTAATATCCCAAAGACAAATTGAAAAGAAAGTAAAGGATTCAAAAATTTGAAAGATAATCGGCTCAACGACTATGTAAATATCGTCGATTCCAAAAATAAAGAATCATTTCCAAAACCAAAACCAACTTTAACCCTACTAAGATCCATACATTCAAGTTCCGTAATAATATTAATATCCCTTCATAATGCGACGTATTATGCATGACCTCTCATAAAGTACTATATAACCACAATATTTAATGTAATATTCCAAAAAAAATACTTCGTGTAACGATAACAACTAGTAAATAAATACGTAGAGTTAGAATCTTTATTGTTATGAAGACCATAGGAGTCTTGACCTATCAGGACGTATAAAAAGGTGTAATCAACTAATCATTATGTTTCTTCCGAGCTGGTACAAATATCTTCATACTAACAAAAAATCTTAAGTTCATTTTTCTTAGCTTTTAATCCCTTGCCTTCAAAGTTTATAACGCGCCTAACGTATACCTATCGAAAGGAAAAGGGGTGTTGGATATAATATATCACCTGCTTCGATTTTTGATTCGGCAATAGTAAGACGTGTTAAGCAACAACCCTATTTAGTGCGAACTCAACACATTTTCAGGTTTAAAAGAAACTTACGTAACTGAATTATGAGTTTTGACAAGATGAAATATCTTCCTTCTTATGTGGCTCATTGGTCATTCTTGCAACTAGCTATTTGTTAACTGAATTGCCTAGGCTGGTCATAAGTTCAGTCAATATATAATACGCTAAAGGGGTCTTGGTTGTTATAGCTAAATTTAGAATCATAGGGGTACATACCAGTCTAATTTGGTATCCGTATTATTAAAGTGGAAAAAGAGGATCACAACCAGCTAAAAAGAGCCTTTCAAAATAATATTAGGGCCCTATAAAAATATTCTCACTTTTTATAACCCATAATAATTTGATGAACTTGCTGAAGTAATGAGATCTTGCTAACTCAAACATTTTGGATTACATATGGAAAAAGTATCATTCTATCAAATATCGAAATAAAGAAATACATCTAACAAATCGACTGTTATTGCTAATCTAACATATGAAACAACTGAATAATAGACAAGTTTACGTATGAATCAGTGAAATTGACATCGTATTTTAGTAACCTTGAAAATTATCGTAAATCTCTCGAAACGACTAGTAATTAATCAAGTACTAAAGGCAATAGTCTTTTATTTAGAGGGTAAGGATACTGGTAAACAACAAGTAAAAGCCTGGAAAATATTAAAAAATGGGCGCAAATTAATATCGAGGAGGTTATATTGCTTACCGTTATACTTCACCTTTCATCCACAAATATTAATTAAAATAGTTATTTACGAGCAATCCGTATCCGCTATAAGAACATCTCGAGAGGGAAAAGTGATATAATGGTTTTAGAGACCCATTACATCTCTCGACATGTTTGAGGAAAGGTACTGGTAGGCAGGATGATTATCTCTGGCTAAATTTAGAGGGAAAAAGTCAGTGGTTGTACCTATAATAAACTCGCGCGTAAAACCGCTCCTACATTAATCAACTTTCTAAAATGAAATGTATTAACGGGCTTTGGTGTAAAAAACTTGAGAATCTCGATAGGGAACTTAATAATAATCCAATTGTATTGAGAGACTCACTGAAGTTCCTTCTCAATGAACAAACAGATTTAAGGTCTTTCTGTACAGGAGTCAATTAATTCCTCATAGCGAAAGATACTTACCCATCAATATTCTTCAGAAATCAGGTTTAACAAACGTATATGTTCTTAAGTAATGCATTTCGAAAGAATATAAAGTTGTTGAGAAACACTATTGATAACGATACTTTATTCTTAGTCTTAATTTATTCAGGAACTTCATCTGTTACGAAATCGTAAAGTACGTTTGCCAAATTTCCATCCATTCCTTCGTTTGCAAGGAGATCATCTTTTTGTTTATAAAGTTCAAGCTTCATTCCTATCTTAATATATTTTTCTGTCTTTCTCCATATTTCTAAGCTGCAATTACCAAACTATTAATGAAAATTGTCGAGCTAGATGAATCCTCATTTAATGACAACAAGGTTTAAGTTGAGAATAAAACGGCTGATTATATTGATAAAATTCTCGAGCATTAAATCTTCGTCAGCGTTCGCAAACCAAAAGTCTTCATCATAATCCTTCGCAAAGATAGTTCCAGGGGATGTTATCGCTTCCTTGCAAGTGGAATTAGTGATGAAATGAATTACAACAAATTTTAAAGACATCGTGACGAAGGTTTTAAGATGTTAATATGAAGAATAATGTTGTAAATAGATGTTGGACCGTAGGTTATTTGCTATCAAAGTTATTATTCATCGTTCAAGAGTCGTGTCACTTAGTCGTTCTTGATATTTAAAGTAAATTTACCCGAGTTACAGTAGACGCAATATATCCAACTTACCTGTTTTTTAACTTAACGACTTGAAAATCTTTGAGACTTTCAAGCGGTTAATCTTAACGCTTCTAAAACTAGCTAAATAAACATTTTTATGGTTTTCAATAGCTATACCATCGCCGCAACTAAATTTCCGCGATAACTACGCGATTCAAAGGCTTTCCTTACTTACTTCCAGGAAAACTGATATAGAATTATAAAGTTATTTCGCAAAAACCTTTCTTATACATTTACTAAACAAAGCATAACAACCGGAAAGTAATTTTTTTCTTCTACTAATCTTATCGGTGCTTAATCTAATAAGTGTTAATCAGTGCTGGTAGGCATTTATCATTGCAACGTAGTCTATTCGAATCTCTGTGGTCGAAGTAATTGATACTGCATTGAAAGTGGTAATGGGTTACCTCTAAGTTTGGCAGACCATTAGCCGGTCTACACACTAATTTGTATAATCAACTGCGTGAGCTTGGGCCCCAAATTTAACTGTGAACCTAAAACACTTGACTTGAAGTCAATGCAGGCAAATCTCACAATATACAGTCAATTTGAAGTCAGTATAATAAACTAATAGGACCTAAAGTTGACTTCTATTCAAATATAAACCATATGAGAGTCGTATAGATAAGTAATAAAGTCAACCTCCGCTAGAAATATACCTTTGAATCATATTATTATTACCAGTATTGGTACAGTTACAATAATTACATTCAAAATATTAAATTTCGGTAATATAACTTTCCAAAGTTTGCGCGTTTATATCATCATTGTTGTCAACAAATTTGGCATCGCTTTTAATAGGTTTCTCAAAACAATTTTGAGGTACGATACAATAGGAAAAACTAATAGTCGAAAATTTACTTTTTGTAAAGTTACATTTATCTATAAACCATTATATTATCCTTGGTTATAAAGGCGTGAACCAACGTTTTAGGTATTAGTAAGAATAGTGGTTTTAACTCGCTTTTGATTATATTTTTCTTTGAATGTGAAGGTGCGGCATCATTCCCGAATTGAACGTAGGGATAATTTCGATAAATGCGTGAGAATTTAAGTAAATATTTTGCAACAGGTAGTAAAATCATGTTGGTCAGTATATATGTATTTCCTCTTTACTTATATTTTATATAACGTATACTATCGTCAGTAATACGTTTGTAGTAATCTCTAACACTGGTTTCGTTTTTTTTAAATGAGATATTGGTAACATAAGGATATTTCATCTTGAAGCCAGCGATATACTATCTTATACGATTTAAAATCACGAGATTGGCACACACATCGGTTAAATTCATCTAGTTTATGCGGATTATCAAATGATATACCTTGGTACCTTCATCCTACTTTTTTTTCTCCACCATTGACCTTATATTTAAAAACATTATTTCATAGAGTAATACACCGCGTCAAAGTTTCATCATCAATTTTTATTGGTAGCTGGGTGTGAACTACGAATTTTAGAGTGGAGATATAGATTTGATAATAATCATAATTTTCGATCAAATTTCTTGAGTGACGAATCTCCTTTAAACTCGTACTTAAAATTTCTGTACTCGTCATAACGTTGATAAAGAATTGTTTAATTTCGCAAACTTTGCCTTTTACTTCGATCCATTGTTACTATGTATTAATGCAATCAATTTGTGTATGATTCAATCCTATTGGTATCATATTAGTTATTGTTCATTGAATAAGGGTTTGAATTTCTGTAGTTAAATAGTGATGAAATTCATTTTCTGTTAATTTACTATGAATTATTATATTAACTAAGAGGTTTGCTAAATATAGGGAAACTATAACGTTTATTCAAAGTTGGTACTATTTAACAACGATTTCAATAAATCATAACCGAATACAATTTCATAAATTGTCAATTCATTCGAAATTTTACAATCTATACGTTACTATAATAGTGAGATTCAGAAAAAATTACGTTGTCACATAGAATTTGGTGACTAATTACCTACATAAATGTTACATATACCAATGTTTTATTGCAAAATACTAATATTCTACCTCTAAAATTTAAGAAAATAACATTTGTTTTATGAAAATTCTGTTTATAATACAAAAATTTTTAATGCAGGGACAAAAAATAGAAATTATCTATAAAGAATGAATATATTGTATAAAATGTTCATGGGGAGACTTATAAAAGAGTATGCAACTACAAGTGAAGAATTTATAATATAGTTTGACAATGACCATTTCTTAAGGTACTTTCCACTTTTAATATCTATTTTATCCCACTTCATTATAAGCTCATATTAATTCTCCACTACGAACATCGAACTTCATGCCAAACCTACGTTCCTATTGATTCAAGATGATAATAATTGTCATATGAAACCAACATATTTCCTTTTGAAACGTAAAACATGATCATTAATATTTTCAAACCAACCCGAATATATATTTCTTTTGGATCAATTCGTCTATAATAATATCTATATTTTTTTGAACTTCATTTATGTCCTGTAACTTCGTCAAGGATGTATATAACAAGATGAAACAAAATCATATGAGCCATATGATTATAATGAAAGAGCGAAATAGATATAAAATATATTTGCCTAATATACAATAAACTATGGATTCATCAATGTTTTGTTTGTCACGATTTCTAGTAAAAATACCGTGGTGATATTAAATAATACATTACTCGTACTCTGTTACTGAATATCTAGATATATAAGTTTAGCTTAGAATCTTTGAGAACAGTGATTTTAGGAGTATATATTTATAATAAAGAGATATTTTACCTTCATAGGCTCATTATAATATAGGTTCTCGTCAATGAATGTATATCAGAACAATATCAATGGTGTAAAGTAACTGGACTACATGAACAGTAAACCAAATACGGAGCATTGTATTAAACGATAAATTATATGTATTATAATTAGCATTGTTTTTGAAATTAAAGTAATAAAGATAACAACACCACCAATTTCAGCCACCAATTCAATTCTCACTGTAAGGATTTAATATGACAAAAATATTGAATACTGAAATTAAGAACTAATTACTAATATATTGTTTTATGACATGAAGGGAATATATTAATATTATTTTTACTTTAGATACGTAATGAATCAATTAACCGTCTGTTCAGTTGAGCATCAAAATGCTATTGTCGCAAAACTATATTATCATTCTTCTCCAAATTATTTGTATCGATATAAGTAGGTATCTAAATCGAATATGTAGTAATCAATTTTCATTTCGTGGAAAAAAAGTTTAGAGTAAAATCAAATCACTTTACAAGTATTTTGCAGCGTATGGAAGGCCTTTTTAATGAAACTTTTTGGAATAAGGATATGTATATAAATAGTTTGGGATAGTATTCATCAACTCAGACTTTTTATATAGATAAATTGAAATGAATATTATATAGTCGACCATTAAACGTGGAAAATCAATGATATTTTCTTGAAAAATATTTAGAACCGGCTGACCACAGTCGGAAAAGACGATATCAAGATAAAAGAACTATATGAAAAAGCTTCGAAAACGTGAAAAAGTTATTGAAAAAACTAGAATACATAAACAACAAAGCATAAGCGTAATTTCGCACAACAAATCCATTTGGAAAATATAACACCCATCCAAATATACTGAAAAATAATGAAATGCGTTAATATAAACGACAAAATTAATCACATTTTCGCACGAAACTTCGATATCCGTATAATGTTTAAGAACTCCACAAAATTCAATTGAAAGAAGTAATTTGATTTACGTAACTTACTATTAACTTCAACCATATGTCTGATTCAAATGTATCGGCTAATACATTATAGAAGAAACGCTTTTGATAAAGTTATAATATATTAAAAGGCGCCTAACAATGTCTTACGAATTATATTGAGGGAATCGAAAACGCTATTATCGGATTGAAATCTAGATTTTACATTTTTAAAATTGTATATTTCCATAGACACTGGTATTTTGCTTACCTTCTTACATCATTTTGCATCCGGGAAACATCAAATACCGCATACGAACATAATTATCAGCAAATTAAGTTTAGAGAAAAAGCTTAAACTTATTATCAGAGATATTGTTCTGCATTTATTGATACCTATGAAATGTACTATTTTTAATATCCTAGTTGACAGCAAATTACACATTTTATGAACTAAAGAGTAAATTTCTTTTTATCGAGTTTATAGTCACTACTTTCAACTATACCTTGTCAAAATAAAGTCTAATCACTGCTCATACGAATAGCGACATAAATTTGACATAATGAAATAATATACACAAATAAAGTCAATCACTCTAATAATTCCAGTGTTACCTATGTCAATGGAATGAATGAAACGAAAGAAAATTAAGAAAATACCTTAATCGATTTGAAAACAATTATAGAAACATAGGATCGGTCATCGAAAACTTTTTGAAAGACATGACAATTTCGCAATTTTTGGAAGAGATGGAGCCATAAACTTTTGAACAGGAGATAGAAAGCGCGACACACGATTTACTATCACTCATAAATATGACATATTTTACATTGCATTAACTGTAATGAAGATAATAGTTCAGAATCCTATTAAAAGATATGCGATGAATTCGAACCATTCCAATAAAATTATAAGATTTAAGGTTCAAATAGAATCCTACTATTCATACGAAGTTATAAATAACATGGAATATTTGTAGGAAAGGGATTATGATTTACTTATTTGATGAGTAAGTGTTTTAGGTAAAGATGAGAATTTATAATTAATTTTAACAGGGTTATAAAGAAGAATCAGATACAAAATAGTAAATATTTTATATTTATGACGTGAATTTTGGGTCGTTTCTGAATCGATTGTTGAATCAAGGTTTCATTGGCATGTTCCTATTTTGTTTTCCCTATATCCATCCAAAATCATCCTCGCAATAATTTCCATCTTATTCATCATGAATGTTAGCGTTCAAATTATATATGCTATTATAAACTTTATTGATGAGTTGAAACGTTGCAACGTTGTCGATTCAAATTGTTGTTGAAGTAACAGTAGTATTTCAAAAGTCAGATATTGGATTGTAATGTCCTTTCAGTTTAGTAAACTACTAGCTGATTTGCAAACTACTTTTTATGGTTAATTATTTCTCATGTAACCTACTTTTGATTGGGATCTCTATTACAATTATCTTAGAAAAGGTGAAGTTCATTTTCAATAGATTTTTCTTCAACATTCGTATGATATTAAATCCTTTTTATCATTACAGATCCAATATCTTTACGTTTCTAGATGAATATTATCTAGTAACTAAGTGTTTTTTTTTATATTTTTATCCCTGTTATTTATCAGGAAATTCAAATTCAAACCACTTATGATATCGAAAACAAGTACCTTTTAACTTTCAAACTTCAATTTATGAATATAGATGCAAAGATCAACCGTGATAATTGATGAAGTCCACACCATGAATATTTTTGACAAACTAGCAATCTTGAAATTTACTAGAGTAATTTTGAAATATTTATTATCCATTATTATGTAATATTCACCAAGTTGTTCTTCGACGTTAATTTTGATCTTTATAGTTAATCTATTAATATTTTTACATTGTTTTAAAATTTCATTTTATATTACTTTGGTTACAACATTAACCAAAACATTGTTGTTATCAATTCACCAAGACCCCTTTATATAAATATTGTTAGAAGCACCACTCAAACCTCTAATATCTGTTATAAAGCGTTTTCATATAGTTTTTTCGATTTTAGAAATAAACTAGAATAGGTTTTGGTTTTTTTTGAAATAGGCAACAATTTACTAACGATATGAAGTATATTCTCTATAAGCATACATATATCGCAACCTATTATTATACTGTAAAATATGAGGGAATTACATGTTATGTAAAATTTGTGCGCTAGAAGTGGATTTAATAAATCAGGTTACATGTAATAATGACCTAATGATCATATACTTTATCTTCGTGAACGATCATTCAGTAAATTCGATATTTCATAGAAAAATGTCATTGTTTACCAAGAAGTCGTCCGTAAAAATCATTTACTTGGACTTGGGCATGTTAAAAGGAAAGATATTGATTCCCAGGTTTTAATTATTTTTGCTCCACTTTGATTCCTTTATTCAAACCATCGTAATTTGTATGAAACTGATCTTCAACTTATGTCGAAATTGACTACTTATATGATACCTTTAATTGCCATCAAGTTGTCTTATCATTTCTACGAACACATTATTCTTAATATTATGCAACTTTAATAACTACTATGATAATAATGTTGACTAAGATAATATCATTATTCTTTTAACAAAAACTAATGTATTGAATGTAAACATCATTAATACTAAATATAAGGACTGAAGATTTATTAAAATCGAAGTTTTTATTATTAGTGAATATCGTCATCAGCTTATAATTCCAAATCTTTTCATTTTTAATGGTACTTTAATATATCCATACGAAACCAAACATTTCGATGAAACTTATATTGTTGATTAATATCTCCAATATACTGAACATATCATCTGTTTAGACAATCAGCAGGCATTCAGAAAAGAAAGATTATATTACTTTTTTAAGATCAATTTAAACCTAGTAAATTAGAACCCAAAAATAGTCACTTCGGTTAATCTGTATAATAACTCCACATATAATAAGATTCTTTTATATAGTATTTATCACAAAATGCTTGCGGCAACTCTAATAGAACAATCCATTGTAAAACAATAGCTAATTATATATACGTTTCAAAAGTTTCATGCCAATTACAAATTACTTTTCCATTAAAACATAACAACAAAGTTACTTCGAATATGACCATCAAATATTTTCTAAATTTTGAAATGGTTGAAAAATACGTAAAGATGAAATCTTATCATTTTTACTAGTATACTTAAACAATCAAATGTTATTTTTCAAAACATTATCCACTTTCTTTCTTCTCACTTTATAGGTACTTTTTTAGTTGAAAATTGTAACGTTTAATTTAGTTCAATCAAAATTGAGCTCATGTACGAATTTCATAACTCATAGCATAAAAAACTAGTTAATTCAACCTTATCGTTTTCCTTAAAAAGCTTATTCAGGGTTTTGTTAATTCTTTACATATAATTCTTAGTTATAAGGTCTTAGATATCTATCTTTTACTTACTAGTCTAAGTATTTATATACGTACGCCCTAGTTTGTATTATTCAGCCTTATATTTAATATTTCTTCTTATTTTATCGGCGGACGCATTGCAGTTGTTTTATCGGCTTGTTAATTATTTCCAGAAATTAGTTATATTAGCTACTTCGTTCAACTTGAAAATTAGTATCAATAGTCGTTTCAATTTAATATTCCATTGAATTTTTACCGAATATCGTAAAACCGTTAATGGTTTTGAAGATTACTTTGGTGTTGAAGATATTTAAAAGAATTAATTCACATCCTATTTACCTGACTTACGCTATACAAAAACTTCGCATTACTATAATAACTTCAGTATGTTAATTTTCGATAAACTGTTCATTATATTGTGGTACAATGATCTTACCACCTTTCATATCCCTTCCGTCATTATGTTAAGTTTTGGACGTACTCCGCATCTATGTTCAAAATATTTCCTAACAATGGAAATGCTGGAACTGTATTTAAATGCAGCGTAGTCAAGTTAATTTCAGTATTGACAGGTTGACTGTACTGACTGCATGCAAATCAACGGTAGAATACCCACTGTTACTTCGACCACGATTCGAATCAACGATTTTTCCAGTAGCTTAAAGCCTATCAACACTGATAAGTGCTTATGAGGTCAAGTAAATATGAGCTGTGTAGAAGATGAAGCTACTTTCCGGTTACGCTTTTCATTGTATTTTAAAGTAGAGGAAAGATTTTTTGCGAAAGGAGTTAACAAATTGCGGCTATTTTTGAGACATTAAACAAGGAACACTCTAAAATTGCGGTGGTTTTTACGGGAATTAAGAGGTGTTTATAGCATCTGTATTTGACAAAACACAAATAAATCTTCAATGAACCTTCTTGAAAACATACGTTGAGATTAACGATCAAAAGTTTACAATCGTGAATAAAATGATCACGGAGTTGCCAAGCTCTTAATAGTGATCAAATAGCTAAGTTGCTACTACAATTGAATGCCGCTCAGTTTAAAACCTCTATGACAACAAATACCAACTTCAGTAACAAATAACTTGCAACTCTCAACACTAAACTTTACCTCTTACACCAATTTTTCCCATTTCCCTTACATCAGAATATCGTTAATCGTATACGTCACCAAACATTTCAAGGTTACTACTCCGAGCGTAAACTTCAAGAATCGTCAAGTCGCAACAAACAGTCACATCACCACACTCGCAAATCTCTAAGTCCTCTTTTCCAAATCACCAAGTCGTTACCAAACCTGAATCAACATTAAATTGTAGACTTAAACGTAAAGATGGTATCAGAAATTCTAAGGAAGATTATTGAGGAGGTTGCATCCCTTTTCGTCAAGGATTACAATAAAAACTTCTGGTTCAAGGACTTCAACTTCGAATTAAATAAAAAGCACTTGACCAACTTCATCGGCCTGTTTATATTTGATTTAGATACCAATAAGGTCAATTCAAGAACTTGTGCTCTATAAGACATCTACAACTACATATGCTACTTGATTATTAAGATGTGGAATAAAACACTAAAAACGGTGAAATTCAAGTTAAGAATAGATTTTCGTAACCATGGAATCGTTATCAAAAACATGAAATCAAGCCTATTACATTCTCTCTTCGACATGACTCAAATGGATGAATATTTCTTCGATACTTGAATCCAAGAATTAAAGGGAAAGGAGAAGATAACTGTTAAAATATTCATTATATTCGCTCGTGAGGATCAGTTCATGAATCTCAATTAAGTTAAGTTTTCATCTTGTACTTTGAAGAATCCGTTGAATAGTTGAGTAGCTTATTTTCAGTTTCTATCTGTGATACTGAAGAATACATTCTCAGTAGAGTTAAACAATATTAAACGGCAGTATTTAACGCGGAAAGAAGAATTAACGTTGGTTTTACTGAATGGTTAATTGAGGAAGATCGTCAAGTACCTTAAATTTTCCGTCAAAATTGTTAAGTTCTTTAAAGAAAAGGTTCCCGCGCTATATACGCCTATATATATTAGCTCACAAAAGATCATACCATATTAATTTACTTATAAGGTCTAGTTACTGGAAACTAACACCATCACCGCAATTGAAAATTTATAAGACTTGAGTAGACTGTAAGAAATACTATTCATGAATAAGACAATTATGGTAGCCTCCCCCCCAGTTTAGTCAACCTAGTTAATATCAATTATAAGATTTTCACAGATTTGGCCAGAATTTGTAATATTATAGACGAGTATAATGGTTACTATATAGTAATTTCATACGAAAATAATGCTGTTCCTTAATATTTTTAAGTAGATGGAAGTTGTTCTTTCAAGTTCTCACTTATAATTTACAGGAATCTTTACGGGTCACGTCAGAAATTATTTTCTCACATTTTGAGTTGAAGAATGTATCTTGAGTTAAATTTAAAACGGATTCATGAGTTACTTCGTATACGACGTCTATATTGTGTAATACTACATAGATTAATCTATACCAAGGTGGATAACGATGATAACAAAGAATGAATTAGAGAAAAAACTAAGATATGTCTTTAATTAAATGTTTGAAAAGTCTATATTCTGTTAAGGATCAATAGAGAAAGCATATATTGATGTAACTATACTTTACAAGCAATAACTAGCGGATGTACCCGGAGTAAGTGAGTTTAAATTCGCTTTATAACGCCTATATACCACTTTCAAAGAATTTTTTTAGTCAAGTACAATCTAAAATTCCCACTTTGATGGTACTTACACCAAATTTATGGGGTTTAACCTCTAAACTATCAATTTCTGTAACACGAATTGAGATGACTCTAATATTATAATTTCATACTATATTGGTCTTAAATAGGGAATTCAATTACGTTTAATATATTTTTCAATGCCTTTCAACTGGAGTTTTTATAAGTGTAAGTAGAGTGGAAAAATTTAAGTCGATCTAAACAGCGAAAATACTGTTATCGTAATATTAACGAAAAGTACTGTATTTTTGGTAAGTCCGGTTGTGAATTAAATAGTAATTCTTTTACTAAATACAACAAATGATACGAATGTATGTTACTCGATAACTTATTGTTTTTAAAGAAATTACTTGAATAGTTTCAAAACAATGAAAAGTATGTATGCTTGGAAAAATGATATAACGCGTTGAAACTATTAACATTACATAAAAATACATATTTTACAGCAACCTCACAATTACATTACCCTTTTTTTTTGTATTACCAGACCAGTAAAAACCTTGACCTTTAATATATAGATGAAGCACTTGATCTCATACAAATTCTTAAACCTCGTGATTCGCAATTGATACAAGGATTTCATATATTAGGGAATCATATCAGATCCGGTGGTAATAAGGTATTGAGCAGAAGATTATTCGTTGTATATCGAACTAAAACGAGAAAGTAGAATCATTACGGAAATCAATCATTCATATGCTGGAAAAGTTACATTGAGCTATAATATATGTAAGTAAATACCGTTTCTGGGATCGACGACTATATAAATAGTTATTTTATTGATGACATTTAGAATACTGTAATACCTAACCCTATTCACCTTTCATTTGAAAAATATAAAGATCTTGGCCCCAATGCTTACGTTATTCTTGATAAGCTGGTTGTAAATCGACTGAGGTTTACTTTGGCGTTTTAAAAGGGATACTTATGGTTGTACCATAAAAGATTAAAGGTAGTGTTAATGAAGTTGATGGAGTTGGAGATACGTTAGTTGAATCAAAGTTCCAATTTTTTTAGTTGTTCATAATTTATATGAAGTCAAATGCATATGGCATGATAATATGTTGATGTCGATGATATGCTTATTGAAATGTTTCGTAAGAAGTGGTTAAATTATTCACAAATACCCAAGAGGATTGAATTTACATTAAAAGAAGATAAATACTTGAATTGTGAGATGGATGTTAACGTTTTGTGTTTAGATAATAAACATATTTTTTAATTTGTAGACTATGCAATATCTTTTCACAATTTTAATTTCCTTAAATTCTTATCGACAAAAAATTCTGAGAAAAGTTCAAAACGTTGAAAATGAATACGTATTTGAGGTCACTCAATGTTATCGTATACAACATGAATATGAACCTTATTGCGTCAGAATTTCAATTTAATGTTAATATAATATTGATTTAATGTCAATCATTATCCGCTAAGGCCTAATATAATATTAGGACGGTTAAAAAAACATGATTATTACTTCATAAAGCGTATGTTATCTTCATGTTAAAGATTGGGAAATTTTACAAATGTGGAGGCATGTTTTGAAATAGCGGTGAAGGGACTAAATGATGCTGTTAGCTTTGATGAACTAGGATTAATGTTACTAGTTTTTAAAGAACATCCTCGTCTTAAGATAAAATCTTGAACATTAGAGAATACCTCAAATAAAGTTATAGTGTATAGTAAGGTTTTAAAGGAACTGCGGAGAGAATCTACCAAACACTAAGTTAACGATGCCATTTACATTAGAAACAGCCTTATGACAATCAACGGATTAACTTTGCTATTGTAAATTGAAGTTTTCGATTGGCGAAAACAAAGTAAATTGGATGGCTTATTTATTATTTTAAATGTAGTTCAACCAAAACTCGTTGTTCTACCTATTAATGTTACTGTAACGTTAGACAAAACTTATGTCAAACCATAATTCTGACATATAAACTATAATAATGAAGATTTTCAAAATAAATACAGAAATATTAAGAAAACCCTGGTTCTCTCATTGTTCAAAATCCAATAGAACGATAGCAGAGCGGCCGACGACCAAAGAGGAAAAATAACAAGAATGAAAATGAATAATAGATACCAGAGCTCAGTTAAACAACTGGATACATTAGCAGGAAAGACGAAGACTATCAAAACTTACAATTTAGACTTCGCGTACAAGGAAATATAAAAAATTCATGTAGACTGTTTAAAGAGAGCCATAGGATCGAAATTAATGAACTACTTATACTAGGAGTCGTATAATATATCCCCAAATGCGATATCAACATTGACGCTCCCAAAGTTAAATTCTTTGAATCAACCATTATTTGCGACAAAAAAAAACCCCCAAAGAAAACCCTAAGAAAAAATCACTTTGAGTTGTATAATAATACGGTAATGAAAGAAAACAATGAATACTTGCATAATCATAAATAATACATAAGATTAGTTAACGCCTGGTGATAACATTGGCAACAATTGTGGTAATAAAGAAAATTGATAGGAAGTGGGTAATAAATTTAAAAAGAATTGTTTTACTAGACTCACTTCAAAAAATGTTAATAAAGTATCCATTAGAAATGATAATTGAATACGTTAAACTACTCTATGGATTGTCCAAAATAGGTATTCATTGGTACCTAACTCATGAATCGTGCTTTAAGTAAATTCTGACTATCAAATTTTGAATATACTACCTATACCTCGTCATTACATAACATGGAAATTAAGGTATAGTATTATGGAAATTATTGAGAGAATTTTTGTTGGAACTACTAACTTTACGACATTAGAATAGCGCGCGATCAAACACTAGAAGTTCTGTAATTGTAAACTGATTTCAACCATAAATAAGGATAAGTACCTAGACTTT
The DNA here is from genome assembly GCA_038502455.1 of Anisogramma anomala. Classification (NCBI taxonomy): domain Eukaryota; kingdom Fungi; phylum Ascomycota; class Sordariomycetes; order Diaporthales; family Gnomoniaceae; genus Anisogramma; species Anisogramma anomala. Next base: position 4,738,084 of record JASMMZ010000005.1, on the reverse strand, counting down.
AATGGATAGATAATTCGTATGTATAGTGTTAACGAAATTGACCATAGTTTTGACCAAAAAGGTTTATACGTTAAAATGACTAAGATTGACAAGACTGACGAGGGAAAACATGAAAGTACGTGAAGTAAGGCGCCTGTAGCAACTTTATCACGACTTGTGCTTACTGGAGGACTCGTAAAACTTATCAGTTACGGTATAAGCCTAAGACTTAATTGATAAAAACTACGATCGATTGAAAAGGGAGTTGAACAAGTGAAAGAAAAATTTGGATCTAGGTATTAATATGGTTTTAATTAATTTTTCGAAAGCTAAATTAGTTTCAACAGTAGTAATCGCAGTATATTCAGTCAACTGTAATATCTATTAATTTCAAAATATTGATTTTAATTTGTGTGTATTGTTTTGTGAGTTTAATTCATTGACCGTAAAGTCAAGTACAGGATGGTCTCATTTCCGACTAAGGCACGGGCTAATCAATTGGCTATACAAATTATCATTCAGACCGGCTAGTGGTGTTCCAAACCTAAAACAACACACTACTAATTAACTCTGAAATACTACTGATACTTCGACTACAATTTGAATAGACAACGTTACAACATCGAAAATCCTATCTTTTACAAGCCTTATCAACAATAATTAATGATTTTAAGGTAAACGACAGAAAACCTAGGTAAAAGAAAAAAAAAATTAAAAAAATATAGTTGCGCTTTGAAAAAGACCAAAGTAAAATAAAGATATTTCAGAAAAGTTTCTACGAACTGCGTCGATTTTCACTACAGTGGGTAAAAAAGACTTCTAAATTGCGTCAGTTTTCACTGTAATTTTGAGGTAGCAACAGTATTACTATTAAAATCACCTAAAACGTTTCACGAAATACTTCATGAAGATAAACGTTAAGATTATCCGTTCAAAGTCTCAAAGATCTCAAGTTGACAAACATGTAAGCCAATACTAATACGGATATAACTACTGCAAAAAGAGGTGAGAATAAGGACTAAATGCTGTGACCTTCAACCACAAACAACAGAAAACAATATTTGACCCTACTTTCTACAACAAAGTCTGGCCTCTACACCAAGTTTTCCCTTTTCACAACTCCTTTACCCTTCTAAATATACCTCATGATCATCAAGTGTCAAAATCGATAATTTAGGATAAAACATTCAAAATCGATAATTTATGTGAAGAAAGCTATCTTGCGCTATTCCACACCAAATCGCCAAATCTTTACGGTCACTGATCGCTAGCTCCCCTCGTTCAAATGCCCAAATAAAAATGGCACCAAATAAAAAATACTCAAAGATAATGAAATCTCTCAGAGCTCTCTTTTGCGATCATTACAAGAACGATGTACATATAAAAAATATCGATTGGGGTTAAATTAATAAACACCTATCCAATTATATTGACTAATACATACTCGACATGAATTTCGGCGAAGAATTTGACTGTAATACCTGCGCCGTCCGATACTTTCATAAATTTTTGAACTCATAAATCATTACCATATCAATGATATTTCAACATACGGTTAAAGCTAGGTTCAAGAAAATCATCAATCGACAAGACGTTGAAATCCTTGAAAAAACACTATGTTTACCAGCAAGAACATGTTTCGAACTCGCATAACTCAAGGATCGTTCTCAAAAGCATAATCGTTGCAACCTGCAAAAGGAAGGGAAGGGGTTAACGACTTTTAACCCCCCTATAAAATTTTAAAGGACTACCTCCTAATCCTTAACTAGGGTAAACCATTAGACCCATCAACACTATCTCTTTATATGCTAACGATAATAAACCAATTAATCTGCACGAAATCTAGTCTTAACGTACGACAGCGCAACTTAAGCACTTAGTGGAGGCAAACCATGTGAAACTGCGGTTCCCAACGAGATAAAAAAAATCAATGTCAGCGCTATCAATAGGTTAATTAAACATAATAGTCAACTCCCTCATAACTTTTGAGGTATTCTTTGAAATTGTTAAACCACTCCAATTCATTAAGAGTTTTCCCAAAATCGTTAATTTTGTTAAGGAGAAGTTTTTGACGAAAAATATACCTATATACGTAGGCCTATCACAGGTCCTACCACAGGATATTACTCCTTAGGCAAGGTGACTAAAAACTACCCTCATCACCACAACTCGGAAAGTCCGAGGCTTGCAATAACTGCTGAGAATACTACTGGCGAATGTGATGATTATTGTGACCTTTCCTCCAAGTGAGTCAAAATAGTTAACATCAATTACAAACTCTTTATAGATTTTTCCAATATCTGATATGATACAAAACAATAAGACATCAAACCCAAAAAACTACTGAATATAAATATAATATCATTCCTCAATATTTACAAATGAATAGAGGCTTTCCCTTTAGGTTTTGATTAATTATTCCCTGTAATTCTTACAAATCACACCAAAGATTACTACCTGATCTTCCCAATGAAGATAATAACCTTCCGGGAAATCCAAGAAAACATGAAAAGCCACTTCATATACGACGTACCTCATGCAATAACATATGGATTAGGATACAACAAGGTAAATAAGAACAATATTGAATAAAGAAAATAAAGGAAATATTAATTGATATCCTCTACTAGATGTAGAAAAAGTTAATATTATACTAATAAGAAATAAAAAAATCTCACGTTAGCTATGATACACTGAATGAACAGTTACATGCAACTATTACAGTCATATCGAATTTCAATACGACTTATAACGCCTAAACATTACTTGTAAAAACATTTTAAACTAGTTTCATTTCTCGTGTACGATTGTCATGATACTTACACCAAACTTCAATAATGTATACTCCGGGTACAATAACTTACGCAACTGAGATGTAAGAAGACCTTGCATTGGCATATTATATGTATCTAAATTACAAAAGGCTCAAACTCTCAAGATTGGTTCTCAAACATTTGAATTAAAAACATACACATATTGGCGATAGTATTGTGGACTTAACTTGAACGGGACAATTCAACAGAAAAGAATATCGTCAAAGTGACAATGAGAGGTATTAAATTTATGTTAAATCCGATTATTAGTTAACTTGCCACGCTTGAGATAAACTTCATAAATAATCGTTAGCGTATTACACTCAATACCCTGTTACTTTCGGGCGAAACAATTTAAACCATATAGTATATTAAAAGTGTTAAAAGAATATCGACGAAAACAATAAGCTATATCAAATGATGTAGTATAGGAATATTAATTTCAACCCGGTTTAGTAACTTGCTGACCACGCTTTCTACTACAGATTAACTAACAAAAACACATATATTAGCCCTGAAAAACAAAATTCTAACCCTTAATATATCGTTAATCTTTGCGATCGTTACGAAAATCACACTTTTTAAAGTATTATGTAAAATAAATGGATAATAAGGTACTTAATATGAAGCTAATTACGGTATTTCGTACTATTATAGGGAAGCACTCCTACCATAAAAATTGATCGCTAATAAATTGAAAAGGTAAAAGTTAACTTCGGCTGAGATAAACAACTATAATCATTAGAAGTAACAATTGTATAAACATTTATTAGGCTGATTATGTATAACATCTTAAATTCCCTACCACATTCCTTCTTTACAAAAAATATATAAAACTCCTTGTATTAACATTGATATTAATGTTAACTAAGAAGTTTAAAATGGCTGGAGGTTTCCTTTCACCTTCAAGTAGCAGAATCATGAGTTTCATCTTGAAGGTCTAGAAAAAATGATGTTACACTTGATAAAGTCACATATATATTAATTGAAATGACGATTTAATTACCTAAACGTCGATGAGCTATACCGAGTTCTTATATCTGGAAGGCATAAAAATATTAAATACTCAGCATTAACGGCTATTAAAAAGCTTTTCCACCATTGCGAAACGTAGACTTAATCCCTTAAAAAATTCAAGTTTACATTAAAAAACAACAAGAACTTAAATTATAATATTTTATTTAGCGTATTTCACTTGGATATAAAGTATGTTATTTACGTCGTAAACACCGTAATATCATCTCAAGGCGACAAATTCAATGAATCCTATTCTATGAAATTCATATAGAAAACTTTGAGGATTCTATAGATCAATATATAATTAGGCACACTAGATGTTTTTATATACTATACTAGAATCAACTTTACGGCGGCAGGATTCAACGAAAATTCCAAAAAATGGGGATCTAATAAAAAGAGGTATTTATTAAAGATTATAATACTATGAGAAAGATTGAAAAAAACATACGAATTAATACGAAAATCCTATAACATATTCAAGTTGGAAATTAAAAGCTTCACAGATCAGCAGGCACACTTTAAACTAGCGAAAAAGAGCTTGAATAATACTGTGGTCCCTAACGACTTGGTTCAAACGCTACTAGTATTTGAAGTATATCCTAGTTTGACGAGTAAATATCCACTTATAGCAATTACGCAGCAAAAGGGCTATAAACGACGGTAAGGTTCTGAAGAAATTACGAAGTATATCAGTAAGGCATTAAGTCAATAATACCTTTAATACTAGGAACGGTTTTACGATGAGCAACAAGCTGTCTTTACCATCATGAAATGAATTTTGAATATAATTAACCCTGGAAAATGGAATAATATATTGAGAATATTCAATATTACCAAACTTACAATTGTTATTTCAACTTCTAACTATACTGCGACATTTAGCATAACTTAGGTTAAACCTTACATTAAGGTGATAGTCAGGAACGACGATTATGATAATAAGAATTTCCTAACCTAAAGATTCAGCTAATATTATCTTTTACCTTCTGTAATTAACAAAGCGATAAAATTTCGACGGCGCGAGAAACGACAATAGAGGAGAAACACTAATGATAAGGAATATATACCGGGCCGAATTTATTATACTTCTTGGGTTAATAGTATAGAAAAGGATACTTAATACTTAGCTATCAAGCTACGTATATAAGGAATGATTAATACTTTCAGCAAACTTCTAGATAATAGTGATAGAGTTAATATTAATAGAATTTCAACACAAAATGTCGTACAATTTATACCCAAACATTACAAAAATCATTAAACTACATATATGACAATCTTTATATCAAGGAATATACACGAGGTTGAAGGCAAGATTACGGGGAGGCTGTATAAAACATCACACTCAATCGCTTCAAGATACGATAATATAAGTAAAAACTGAATCCTCATATAATCCTCAAAAATTCAGAAAATTACATAACGTTTGGTAATGAGACTAACAATAAGTTTATTAACTAAAAATAAAATACTGTGTTCAATGGCAGATATCTCGGTTATGCCGCCGGTATTTTTTTGTAAAGATTTTCAAACTTTGAGGAAAATATCAAACCGTTTACTATTTTTTTATTTTAACTTCATAAATTGTGCTATAACAGTTTTGGGAATGTTTAGATCGTAGTAATAAGCGCATAGCATCGTTTTAAAAGCGTAGAGGTCTTCATTATTGTCACTGTTACCGTAAACTTAACAGTTTGTCATAACAGTTTATATTAGTCGATTGAATTATTGAAAGAAATAATAAAAGTCAGATTCTATACGAATGAACTTGCGGATTTTATGCAATTTGCGTAATATTATGTTTTTTTATTATAAAGCGTAATTCAATGTCAGATAACTTAATCGGTTAGTTATTTAGTTTGTATTAAATTCGTTTACAGTGGATGTTATCAAATACGCTATTACTATAGCAATCTAAATCGAAAGAGTTCATATTATCGTAAATATCGGCGCGATCACGAATGAGAAGCGATGCAGTAATTACAGAGTTAATGGGTAATATAAAAGAGTAACCCCTTTATTCAATGGGTTACGTTAAAAAAAGTAGACGTATTGATAGCGATTTCAAGTTGCCGGATTATATTCTTTAACATAATTAGTATATCATAGTTTCGTTTTTTGATTGTAGCCAGTATATCGTTGTTTTGTTTTTTTATACATAAAGCGTATTAGCGAGTATCTTAGTTCCGTTTAACGATCTTCGCATGTTCAGTTTCAGTAACTTATTTGTATTAGGTAGTTATTTGATTGTATTACGTTGTTAAAGCGTTTTAGAATTAGTTCCTCATGAGCGAATCAAAGGATTTTTATAAAACTTTCACGTTTATATTTTAAAAATCGAAAGACATGGCACCGTGTCATTAATATTAGTAAGTATTTACGATATTACCGGGAATATTCATCAAGTATAATATACAAAGGAACTAAGCCAAAGCTATCGTTTATAATAGTTGAATACTGTATTCTATACTCGATGGAAAGAGAGAGAGGAAGAAACCAATGCTAAGGAGCTGCTACTGGCTTCAGAAAAAGGGATGATCCGGTCACGTAACAGGATGACTCCAGAGCATTATAGGAGTATGGCAACCCCCAGGACTAGATCTCTAGTGACCTCCAGTCCACGAACCAGCCAGTAACATCTAGCACTAATTCAACCGCATTAGAATGCTTTTTTCATCATTATGTATTTTAATTTTAATTCAATAATTTCAAGGGTTTTCTAGATCTCGTTCAATAATACTATTAGTATATGGTTAAGACTTGAGCGGATTAAAGAAGTGGCTTTCTGAAGGGGAATGTCTTTTAGTTTTTTTAATCATTTATTTTGACTTCAATCAATATTGTAGAATGTTCAATTTCTCAATGAATAGGAAATTTGTCGAAACATTGACTAATACGTTGGTCATAATAGTAAAGTTGTTTAAAATGATGAAAATATTGAAACGGTACTTTTTAAGTTATTTACTAATATATTTATATTGAATTCGATGGTTATCATAGCTTCTCATGGTTTAATAGCCGTTATTTTCATCTTGTATTTGTAAATTACAACTCATAGATATAATGTTTCGAGTTTATACAGTTTATATAATAATATTATCATTTTTGTTTAATGAAGGTATCATTTTTTAAACTAACTTCCATGTTTTATTCACCATTTTATCATTGGTACGATAATTTTGGAAGTATTAAATTATTGTGGATCATAAGTTTACATATATTATTGTGAACAAGAGCGTTATTATTGTGGATTCTTTTATCTAGAAAATAAACCCTTAACGTAACTTTGAACCTTGCGTTCAACATATATTTTTAGTTATTGAAATTGATTAAAGGGAAAAGAATTACATATCGGTTTTTATATTTCGTAAAAGTTAAAACTTTACGGACTCAACTAAGTTTGGGTTTTCATTGAAGTTCGTTTAAGGTGCGAAACAACTGATTGTTGTTGTCGTTTCTTTGGGGTTTCCAATCGATTTGGAATTGTTAATTGTGGAGAAAACGATTCCAAGTTGCCTCTAGGCTTCATTTTGAATATATGCATGTTAAAAGTTCTTATAAACGTTGTAAAAAGGAAAGAAGCGCTTTGTGCCTTATGGATTATCTGTATTTTTCAAGGGTTGAGAACTGCATTAATTCTTGTAGAGAGGCAACTTAATGAGTAATTTCGGGTAATTTTTTTGAAGACGAAGACTTCCAATTTTAATCATTTTTCCAAAGTTGTTTAAGTAACGTTTTTTTTTAAAAAAATCGGTAAAAACCACTTATTCGTCAAACGAAAGGATTGGTTACGACCAATACTACAATTCAATGATTTTCTGGCTCGTAATGCGAGAATTGAGTTTAAAAATATGTTTATCACTAATTTATTTCTGCCGGTTTTCATTTTCGTCGTCTTTTTTCATTTCCGCCTGAATTTTAACCAATATTATAGTGGTGGCCTAAGTACTCTCCATTTCTTTCCCCACTTTCCCATCTTTTTTCTTCTACTTGTTAGTCGCAACTCCCATAATCACGGCCGATTATTAGACGAAAACAATCATGTAAATAGAATGTCTTAATGTTTCAAGACGATTTATTGAAACTTGGAGAGCTGCTTTAACATAGTATAGAATTTTAAAAACGGGAGATTGAGGTTTCCTGAAATATAATTACCCGAATAAATAATAACTTTAATTCAAAATATTATGCTTCGTTTCTATTCAAAAAGATTTTTTTCGGTCAATTTCGTGATTGATTCGTATAATATTCCTATTTTTGATTTGAGTCGCAATATTTGTTATTTATGTTATAGTCAAAACAAAATAAAACGCAATATATATGAATGAGATTAGGTTTAATAATAAAAAATTGAACTCTTGTGCTTTAATCCTTTTTTTTTTACCCTAGTTATTTCTATTATATATACTTCCGAATTTACTTTCATAAAAAAACAAGAAAAACATAGGCACTATATCATTGTGTGAAACTCAGGTATATTGATTTGAAAGAAATTGAAATATATGGACCGAGACCGGCGAATATATCACCGATGAACACATTAAACTCTTATATTTTCTTGAAAAGCACTGGTACATGGGGTACAATTCAAGCTATAGGTGTTGTATCAACCTCAAAATTCAATATATCACATGCAACACTCGGTTTTATAATTTAGAATGAAATTTAGAAATTCATTTACTAACCAAGTATGAGTTTTATTACTATTGTTGTATTACTTAGGGGCTCTACAACTTCATAATTCGCATTCAAGTGTTTTCAAATAGATTTTGATTACGCATAGATTTCTAGTTAGAGTGCTTTGAAGAGATGTTTCAAAAAAGTAACGCAAGTATTTTTGAACGACTTGCATATGGTAACAAAAAGATATAGACTACCTCAGGTTAGATTTAGAATTGTTCCACCATAAAGACAACGATTTGTCACTTGAGGAAACACCTCAGATATTTAAATTTATACGATTAGTGTATGAACGCTTTTTTCATAGCTCTTTTCACATGAAATGATAGGTACCTGCCCCTAATTTATAGCTCATAGTATAAAATAGCTTCGGTCTTTTCCTAAATAATAGCTTTTTTTTCTTAAGCAATTGTAAAACTGATTCAAAGGTATAAGTGTTAAGGATAGAAATATAGCTTGATTTGAGTAAAAAGGATATACTCTTTAGTTTTACTCGCAATTAAGCTTTACCGAATAACGTACCGATTTTTGAAACTTAACCATAAAAATTTAATGATATTTTAATACTTGAATTGAATTCATATCTGACTGAAAAAGATGTTTTTTGCAATGTCAGACGGAAATTACATTATTATAAGCCTTCTTGCTTTTAGCAAAGTAAACGCACACGATATTGTACGATATTTTTAGCGAACATTTCAGTGCGAAGATAAAGCTGGTTCTTATAAGAGAATAATTTCAATGAAGTTTCACTTGATATATTTATTATCGTTAATTTTATCATCGTTTACTTTAAATTTTATGGCGTTTCGTATGTAGTAGTATCACTATATGGTTCCTACTAAAGTAAATTCGAAAGAATAACCAACAAAAACATTTTCTTAAAATCTATGTTACGCTCCAATTATACTTTCAATGCATATTTTTGCTACTAGGACAATATTATTAAAACATATTCAAAAAACTTCAATTCTGGCTTTCGAAAGCTATTCCATGGAAATGTCCAACGATGTAATTAATTGAATACTCCATGTTTAATTCTTCGTTTATATTTATACCCCATAAATCAACTGTTACTTCTTATGGAACAGGTTACTTAAATTTAGAATATGTATTTATATTTTTTTTTCCTTTGTAATGTTATAAATAAATATCATGAAAGGGATACTTACCTATTAGTATAGTTTTGTACATAGAAAAACTTAAATGGCAAACCTAAATATTCTGAAGAATATTCCGTGTATGATTCTATCATTAAATCGAAAGGTTTTGTGAAATATTACGTATATAATTTTATTATCAAATCCAAACTTTCTTCGCATCAAAATATACACCATAAAAACATGACAGTGAATGATAATGTTAGCAACGCTTGACTCAACTTTCTAAAAATAGCAGTTACAGCTTGAAAATACTAACTGAGCGAAAAACCTGTCTTTCGTAGCATCATACTAAAAAGTTATCGTATTTCTTGTTTATATAACTGTTTTATAATCACCATTTATATAATGAACCACCAATTAATACAAGTTAAACTTAAACAAAACAATGTTATTAATTCGAAACGTATAATTAATATAACAAAAATAATGCTGCAATAAAATTAATCAATAATGAATTCTTTTCAATATAGAAACCAGCTAAAAAAACTTCTACTCATTCATCTATATATCAAGGCTAACACGTATCCCTGCAATAAATGGATACTCATTGCACCTTTTATTACTATACAAACCAAAATAGGTGACTTGAGTTAACAATGTTATTGAAATGCTCATACAGTTGATCATGTGAACTGTACTACATATGCAATAGACATAACATAGGATATTGATGTTGTTAGCAGAACTTAGTTTCCCCGAACAACGTCAGAAAAACAACAGCTTGACACTTCCGGAGCAAACTTCCGGACTAATTGGCTGGTAAAAATCTGCAGGGACAGGTTTGCTGGAAAAACTTATTGCGTTAGCAAGGTCGCTGTAAAGACTACCAACTACATTGGCTATTTGACAAAAATAGCGAAATACAGTTCCAAAATATACCTTATACGAAAAGCCAATAAGCGAGCAAAATAATTACTTAAGCAATTAGTTTGAGGTGATCCCGTAACGTCGCAGGGTAATAAATTGAATGTAATAGTATAATACATTTACATAAATGAGGTGTATCCTAGTAGATTGCACGTTGTTGACGCCATACCTCACTCGATTTTTTGAACTTTCAAATGCTGTGATATCCTAACCATCAGGCATAACCGGAATGATCAAAGGAATACCCCTGGGATATCTGATGTAATGGAAATCACTACCTACAGTCATGGAGAGAATGACTATGAGCTCAGAGAGATAAACAAATACTAGCTCAAAAACAGACTAGGAAACAATCCGCTCCCCCAAAACCTTCGCATTCTCAATTTAATCATATGATAAATTGCACAGTAATTGAATTTCTCTATATTCTCATCATTCGCAGTTAGATTCACAACACATCAAGAGAAAAGAAAGTGACAACGAAAACAACGAAAAGAAACGAAGACAAAACACACAAATACACGCCTATCAGCTGGAATTTTTGAGTAAAACAACTCAACCTTTACGCTAGATCGCATTCGGTTAAAATGACAAGCAGCAGAGAAACCACAAGTATTCATCAACAGAATCCGACATATACATCCACCTAACACAAACACCATCGTACAAAATTTCATCTTTTCAAAAACCTAAATACACCAATTAGCAATGAAAGTAGACGCCCAACAAAGTTCGTGACCAAAAAACCCTACCACAAAACCCAGATATTTACTCACCTATTTTTGAGCATTGAAAAAAATAAGTTTTACTTGTACTGGTGCTGGATCACCCGGCGAAAACGTAAGCGATTACATCGAAGATGTGAAGATTACTACCGAAATCCAGTCGTAAGATGTGAATCTTATCAAAGAACTTCATAAAAGTTATTTTGAAACGGGATAGGAAAAAAAGCCAACAAGTGTTATAAAAACACACCAAAGGAAAACGTCGTGAATAGATAAAGTTGAAAATATATTTTACCTATGGCATAAAACTAGCTTTATATCAACTAATACAGGTATCTTAACTCGAATAAATTTGTTCTAACGATGTCACAATGTAAAGGCGGGAAATGAATCGCCTAGTTTGCAAAAATCTTATAGATGAGAACGGAATGTATGAGGACGAGGTCATATATGATGCGGTAAAAAATAAACTAATCTTAATAACGGTGGTATCAGGTCTGATAATACTTCATTTTTTATGTACAAATACTACTAAAACAATACCCAAAAATAAATCGTAAGAAGAGTATTGGCCGAAGTTGTACAAAATATGAGATTAATACAAGAATAATAGATAAATATGTGGTTTAAGAAAGTCGTGGATTCACTTTATAAAGTTTCCAAAATTCACGTAGATAAAGGAATCAACTTTAAAATCAACATGAAACATATCTTGAATTTACTTTTCAAACGAGAATCAACGATTAATGGAAATAAGGAAAATGAAACTGGAAAAACAAATATCAATAAAGAAATAGTAAAAGAAATAAAAAGGTACAATACGATGAGTAAATATATTTTTATTTCGGTAGCCAGACAAAACCATACTGCAAATTTTACGATTATCGCTATCTTAAACGACCGTAAGTAAAAATATATCAAATGAAAGATTAAGTAATGAATGATGGACCGATTGAAAAAAGCCGATAACAGAAAATATAACGAATACGGAAAATGCGAATCTTTATGTATCATATCGGTAAACCAAGTAAAACACGAAAACGTTTGTTCCGTATATAATACTAATTGTGATAACTCATTCTATATGAGAGATTTCGTTATATCAGACGATGATGTATGGATTGCGTAGACCAATCAAGTAAAACGTTAATATAATTTACGGAACAAAGGCAAGATCAAAGAATTGATGGACATTATACCGTTTATAGCTGCCAAACGATACAAGAAGGCGGAAATTCGAATAAATATATGCGTACGGGTTTCAAATGAAAACATAAACCTATCTATTTTCCCGAATATAAGCCAATTCCCGCAAAGCCAATCTTTCCTCATATAAAACCTTATAATTTCAAAACATATCACCTATAACTAAATTCATAAAACGGAATGAAATAGGGATTAACATAATTAGATACAGTAATATAAAAAGAATATGAGGTAAAGATATTGGGTACAAAAAAAATTATTATCTTGATTAGAACATTTTTAAACCGCTTTGAGAACCAGTCTTCTTTTACGAATACCCTAAGAGATATATACCGTGAAATTACGTCGAAATGATTATTTAATCAACACCATAAGTTATAGGAGCTAATGATTTATATATTTAAATGATTTTTCATTTTATTAATACGATAAGGTAAATAACATTATTCAAAACCCTTAAAAATGGTTAACTCACAATATACATGAATACAATAATAATGACAATGATAAAACATCGAATAATATCGAGAACAATGAGACCCCAATTGGGGTATATTTAGGGCGATGATTAAAATATTTACGGCGATTGTTACATGGTAGATAACGGGTTGTCAATTTAACTAATTGCATATAATACGGCAATGCGTTCATTGAGGGTTTAGAAAACTAATTTTACTATAAAGTTGACGATAGCTAACAAGAGTTGTATGACGTTATTAAAGTACATGTTTTGTTTTTTCATTGTTAATGTTATTTTTTTTTATTTTTAGTATTGATTACCATCAAATATCCTTTATATAATCCGTAATAACACCGTTATCAACTTAAATAAACATGGGCTATTGATAACTATATTTGACATATTTTGACCTTTAGTATAGAAGTTAATACTTGGTTATTATACTTATAAAACGCTGTAGAAAATCGTTACTTTTGAATATGTAACAAGCATAAACAAATAAAAAATCGTTTAATGATCGCTACTCATCGAATAAATTGAATATGTATAAGGAAAAGACTTTGTTATTCAAGTTGTATAACAAAAGTAGCGATAAAAACGCGGGTTCAAACTCAAATGACGAGGATATGAAGTGTTCAAGAGTGTTAAAAAATCTTCTCAACTATATTAAATATGTTTAATATAAGAAATAGAAACGTTGAAATCAGGGAAGGAATTATATCTATCGGAGTCCACTGGGTAACAAAAGGCTTTAGGAAATGTTAGTATAAATAAAAAAGTAAAGTTTGGGAACATTACAATTATATTTTAAGAAAATGATATTGTTATTAGTATGATGGGCGTAAAGGTATAGCAAACCAAACTCATTGTATGGGAAAGGTTAGTAAATGTTATTACGTTTGATGAAGGAAAGAATCACTTATTCAAAAAAATATTTTGGTATTATTAATTTTGTTTTACGTTGAATTGTGTTGTCGATATTTATTAAGAATTAGAAAAATTGTAAATCAGTAAAAAAAATTTCATTTCTTCATATTATTATTATCACTTGTATATTTATTAATTTTATTTATGATTGTGGACTTATTCTGAATTTAATGGTTGAGACAATAATTTTATGAAATTTCGAGCGATGGAAGTTGAGAAGGATAGGAAGACATTTTTAAATGTTGTAGTATACGAACATTAACAAGAATGAAGAAGTATAGAAAAAGAAAGGGAAAAACTAAGGAGACTTATATAATATACGTAAAGAAACGCATACTAATGACTTAGAATTGTAAAGGTGTTGAGGCTGGAGCTGTCGCTCGAAGTAGTCGTATTTTATCTATATACCTCAATAAAGAGAGAAAAGAGAAGTTCCTGTTAAGCAGATGTTATGGAGCTAAGATGGTGTAACCTCCAGTCACCTGACATGTGGAAGCGTGTCCCCATATGGCTTCCTCCCTACTTTAGAGTATTGTAAAAGCGTGTAGGTCTGCTAGGGTTGGATCCCTGGTAATACTAGCCAGGTACTAGCCTGTAACATCACCCTTAAAGACACCCCCCCCCTTTTTCTTCTTTTTTTGTGTTGTGTGGTGTGGCAAGTATAAAAAAAGGTAAACGCGCCTTTTAAAACGTCATAGTGTTGTGTGAAAGATGTTAGGCTGTGCTAGGCCAGAATGTTATGTGGAAGGCTCCCTAACGTCTCCTCCCCCCCCTATAAGTAGTTTTTAGCCTTCAATTTAAAGACACAAGATTTCCCTACTCTTTTAACCCTTAAACTTTAACGTTGAATATAATATTAGGTATTATTACAGCTTTTTTTCCATTAGAATTAACCCTTTAACCTTTAATATAGTATTAATATTATAGCTCTTTGTGCTATTATTATTTTAGCATCAGCCTAATATCACAAGTTTCCTTTTACACCCGTTTTGAGGTACTATAAAATGAATCCTTAACTCGTTGCTCTGGTCGATAAGGTTATCAGAGATGTATGTTACTTGTTCTAAAGTTATTTAGTCCTTATCAACGAATATAAACTTTGCTTACCCTGTGTTCCATAAACATATATCCTAAAGGAACCAGAAAGCAATCGTATTTCGAGTACATTTACAAAATAACGATTAATCCGAGGAAATTCTATAAGGACACCAAAGGTAAGTAATTTAAATAGCCTCGAAAAAGCTATTAATAAGCGTTTCGATGCTAATACTCGTTGTTATTTTTACTATTATAAGGCAAAAATCCACAGCTTTAGCTATGCATGTTTACGAATATAAATTCTAATATAAGCAAGGTTGTAAAGGAGCTATTGAAAGCGTATTTAGGGTATGATTTTTAGGACTGAGGTAAGCCCAAGTTTTT
This sequence comes from Anisogramma anomala, assembly GCA_038502455.1. NCBI lineage: Eukaryota > Fungi > Ascomycota > Sordariomycetes > Diaporthales > Gnomoniaceae > Anisogramma > Anisogramma anomala. Next base: position 4,722,822 of record JASMMZ010000005.1, on the reverse strand, counting down.
ATAAGCCGCTTCATAAGTGTAAAAGAGCGGTTAAAAAGCGTATAAACCTAGGTAGTTGTCGCGAAAACGGCTATAAGGGGACGTCGTATTACATAACGAAAAATGAATACACGAGGCTGAGCGAGTTTTGTCCCCGTTATTTCTATGCGCTCCAGTGGCATACAGGCTGTATAGCTAATAAATAAGAAACTTAATACTTGAGTAATTTTCTCGTAATATAGTAAAACCGTAGAGAACGCAGTTAACAAACAGTAAAAAAACTTTATTAAAAATTATATAAAATTTTGTTAAGGTTTTGAAGCGTCTTAATACCAAGTTAGGTTGTATAAACGCTAAGTTAAGTAAACTAATCGAAATAGGTAAAACAGTTCTTGAGGAAAAAATTGGACTAGGAGTTAAAGGATATATTTAAATGGGTTCAATCTTCATCAATTAGTTTTCTTTAGGTCTTAATATTAATACGTTTATTTATGTCCTGCTTGATGGATGCTCATACGGCGCTTTATTCTATGAAAATGAAGCTTCAATATTAAAAACGCTTGTAAATTAAGCGTAAAAGCCCATCATTATATTTAGCTTATTTGTAACATGATTCGAGGGCTTTAAGTGATATAATATTGGAAAAGTTTCATAACAACTTTTACATCAAGTATCTATAACCAATTTAGTAATTGAACGCTATTTTTTTGGTGGGTTATGAAGTTGAATACGTCCGACCTAGGGTCTATGATGGGTTTGTAATATATTTTCGACGTGATATTTAGGTTTCGTTTTATTATCGTCGTCTATAATATATACGGATTACGATTAAAAGTCATAAATTTTCTAGTTCTGGAGCGGATTGAAGGTTGTTTATATAATTTAATTTACATACAATCGGGGATCCTTTCTCCTGAATACGTCGAGTTCAATAAGTTAAAAATCGATTATACGTATTTCTCGTTCCTCGTCGTAAATCTAACTTAAGTTTTTAAAAAATCTGTTCATTTTATGTTTTTTTTTTTAAAAAAAGACAAACATCGTCGTTGACTCAAAAACCTTTTCAGAGGGAATACTGATTATTCGAGGTTTCCTCTATATATTATTATGCAGCCGTTATTACGGCTTATACGATTTTCGTAGCTTCGCGAATACGTTAAATAAAGTTTCCGACCTTTACCCATAATATCGTAACCGGGACAGAAAAGTGTTATACCTGTTATATAAAATAGACGTGGTAACTATAGATTAATAAAATAGGATAATACCAATAGTAATAGTATTTATATTATTTAGCGTTTATTAATGAATAAGCAATGAACGACTTTGGTTGAATTGGATATGAGCAATAAAGTAACGTAAATACATTAAAACTTTTTAATTTACGCGTTTGGTTATACCGTCCTTTCTGGAGTAAAAGATAGTATTCAATAGTTATTTCACTTTTATTAAATCGTAAAGTAATTTTTAAAACCCACCGGTTCAATTTAATCTGGAATTGTTAATAAATGTATGGGGAAATCCATAAAATCCTTGGTTACACCTTAAAAACCGTTTCGTATAAGTTTCGACGTTTATAATGGTTATAGCCTCAAAGTAAATAGCTTTAGGTTGGCGGTTCGTAATAACCATAAGGTAACGTGGGTCACTAATACATTCCTAGGATAGTTTAATTATAAAATCGATAAAAAGATTGCTTTAAAGCCGCTTGGAAACCGGGAGGGCTTTAGAAAGTTTTTTCCGACGGTGTTTTTAATAGATTTTACCGCTATAAACTTCATAATGACGATAAAAACGTCGAATCGTATAATATAAGCCGGGTTAAAAATATGTTGTGGAAAAAAAAACAATAGTAATTTCGCAGTCCAGGTAGCTAGAAAAAAGCGAGTAATGAATAACTTAAATTAATACGGTAATAAGAGGTTGGTAAATAGGTACCTAAATATAGTGGAGAAACCGCAAAACACTATCGTCATTTATTAAGTATTTCGAAATCAATATTCTTAACCTACGATCGTTGTTAGTACGGATATCCGCTGGTAAATATCGGTCGCCTATACGTATCGCGTATACTAATAGAGTATAACTAATATCGCGTGTATTTGCGGCGTCTTAATAAATTTGAAATTCAACGTCAGTTAAAAGTTTACGGTTTTTCGGAATGAACTCGCTGACGAAGGTTAACCGGAAGATATATTTATACGGACACGGATTAGAAGCGGATTTTTGGGGACATAACAATTGGAGTTTTCGACTTCAAAATATAAATCGAAAATAACCTTAGATATATTTTGGTTTCGTCGTAATAATGGATTAGGCCACGTATAATCTGCCGTTTAATTGTAATTCAATCGAAAACGAAATTACGAAAGGTATTTAGATTGGCGGACTTGCCATTTAGAAAGCTGTCGTGTGATTATAAAGTACTCCAAGTTCTTATGGTTTATTAAAATCGGAAACGGGCGTGTTGTATCCTGGAGCTTGGCGTTTCAACTTTAAAATATCTTATGATCCCGAGTAACTCTTTATCGCAAATTTCGTAATTGTATTCAGCAGGAGATAAACGACGAAAGTAATATGATATGAAGCATAGGTTACTCTAGTCTTCTCGATAAATAAAATAACCTTTGGGGTCTAACTAAAATAGTCGGCTTTTAAAAAGGTATCGTGGTTAAGATCCTATTAGGCGAGTATAGGTTCCAAAATAAAAACCAAGTTGAAGCTGTTCTGAAATAGATTTTTTTGGGCCCCTAACGCAATAGGGTGCCTTTAAGTGGTAAGCGAGAACGTAGTTCTATAATCGTCGAAAAGTTGAGGATAAAATCTCGGTAAAGGTTTATAATTTGAAGAAATCTTTGTATTTTTAAAACCGTTGTAAAAACCGCTTATTTCTGGATAACGCGTAGCTTTTGGGGGTTTTTATGAAAACCAACTTTAACCTAGATAACTAATTCTATATACCCAATCTTTTAAACGCCTAATTCGTATTTGTTAATATCCAAGTTAAGTTTCAAAACGTTTAAAACGCTAAAGATTTATTTAACCTTAATTTAATGTTTATCAAAGTTATCGTGAGAGTAAATGAAAATACCTTGAAGGTAAACGGAGTATAAAATATCGAGAAAGGAGCATAAAAAATGTTTAATATACTTTTAAAAGGTGGTGGGGGCGTTAGAAAGATCGAAAAGAGTAATAAGCTATTTAACGAGTCTGAAATATATACGAAATACAGTTTTTTATTTGATTCCCTCCTTAATACTGAGCTTATAAAAATTGGATTAAACCTCCCGTTTAGTGAATGCCTAGACTTTTAAAATATTCGCGAACGTTTTTTTAATTAAAGGAAATTCGTAACTATCCGCTTTTTTAATAGCATTAAGTCAGTTATAATCGATATAAAAACGTAACCCACTTCCGGGTTTCTTAACGAAAAATATGGAGGAACCTGTTAAGAAGCTACTCGTTCGAATATAGCCTAATTAAGTAATTCACTTAAAGTCTTACATAATACAAGGAGTTCATTACGCTATACACAGTATAAAAGACCTTACGGAACTTTAAAGGGTTAACTTTATTTGTTGATACGAAGGAAAATTTCTCAATTTATTTTGGAACGGTAAAATTGCAGATTCTTACTAAGGGTTTTATTGAATAAGGGGGCAATTCATTTAAGATCGGCGGGAAGTTAGACGTAAACAAAAATTAATGGTTTTAGGAAAAGTACTTTAGTAATATATTCAAAGGAAACGGCGACGAATTGCATAGTAACAGCTCGGTCCTTATGGCTTTTCGTAGAATAACATAAAATGTAACGGCTTTGAACCCTTTTTTCGTTTTCTAAACGAGCGCGAATCTCCATTTCTAAACGTAATAGTTATCAGCTAGCCTTAAAGGTAGTATATCTTTCTAGATGTTGTTAGTAATATCTTAGTATTTGATTCAAGGTTTACCCAAAATAACTTTATTTTGTAAGGATGGGACGGTATAAGCTTATATCCGGTAATCGTATCTAGTAAGGTAGATATCAAAAAAGGTTATAAAAATAAGTCGTAAGGAAAAACTGAATACGTAATACTAAACTTTACTAAGTCGTTAAAGTAAGATGTAAAAACTTAGTAACTTTAAGTAATCGGTAAATTACTTAATTGTAACTCTATAACATTCTTAATGTACGTGTACGAAAATATAGATAAAAAGAACGAAATTTTAAATTAAATATATTATGAACGGATAGTTATTAAAAAGCTAGCATAAAGTTATCGAGTCAAATTCAAATCTTGTTAACTTCTGTAAGCGCTTATTTATAAAAATTGCGTTTTTTTCTCTTTGACGTCGATAAGACTTTCGGCTAAAGTAAAATGTATTTTTATAACAACTTTGACGTTAAAGCTGTTTGAACATTACTACGGATTTTACGGGCGGGTACAGATATGGTAATGATTCGCGCTATAATATAAATATAGTTCGAATTCCTTATAACGGGAAAGTTTCAAGTGGTTAACTTAGGCGACGCGCTGCTTGAAAACGGTTTGAAAGGCTTTTACGTCAGTTATAATAACATCGCCCTAGTTATTGCGAGCGGATGCATCGCTACTATTATTCTGATTTCGTAAGACGCCTCTAATAGATATAGTACTAATACCACTGTAATGAGTCCGGAGATTATAAAGGCGTTCATCGATAAGTTAGATGCGAGCGACCTATTTATTATAGTCCGCGAGTATATTCAGGGGGAGTAACGTATTAACGAATATATTATTGATGGTTTTACTTAAAATGGTGAAATTAGCGATAGATTCCAAGGTTATACTGTTAGTTTTCATCAATAGGGCTTTCCAAACGTTGAAAAAAACGTAAAATAGTTTTTTAATTTTTTCATTTATACTCGTAAGCCAAACAATAGTTGTTTTAGCCGCGTTGGGGTCGTAAGAGTGGGCGCGGAATATAGCTATAAAGGCTTTAGAGTCGTTAGTACCGTTGTTGCCTCCACGAATATAGTAACTTTTTATAACAAATTGTGTAAGGCCTTTCAATTATTAAATATAACGTAAAAATGATTTTTTTAGTTAATATAAATTTCTAATCCCGGCGAACTTTACGTATTATCGTGGTTTTATATACTGGGAATCGTAATTTAATATCAGAAAACTTATCCAACTAATTAAAAGGTTTACGTTTAGATCTTTTTGCCCATTGAAAGGGGAGCCGGTATCGTAGCTAAAATTAGAGGAATCTGAGTTTTCGTTATTTAGGTAGTTAAAGCGATCTCTGGTAAAAAGCGGTATAACGATAACGTTGTTCGTAACAAACGTAATGGTAACTTTTTAAAAGGGAAGTTCTCTTGAGGACGTAGATATGCCAGAAATTTCGAGTTATCAGATTATATTCGTTAACGCGTTTAGGATGTCGGTGTTCTATTATTTTAAGTATAAAGCATACTTTCGAGTGACTTGGTCCTATTAGATAAGTTCCGTACGTAAAGAGTCGGTAAAAAGTTTATGTTAAGCTGTAAAGTAATTATACTAGGCCGCTAGAGCGCTTAAAAGCTACTTTCCAACGCGCGCATCGAGCGATTGCTTTAAGACTTAAGATTTCAAATTCGGTAAGTTTGAAAATGATGACAAAGCCCTAAGTTATAACCGTTAATAAGAAGTTGAAACACCATCGGAAAGAAATCAAGGTTTATATATTAGGAGTCTAAAGTTGGAGCTATCGTTTAAGGTGGTCGGATTTCATCTCTAAACCTCGATGAAGAAAAAAAGCAGAAGTTCCTACTAGGGAACTGTTATGAAGCTAAGATGATGTAAGCCTCGGTGTTACGACCCAAAAACATCGGAGTGTCAGAAAACAAGCGAGTATGGGGCTAAGCCACTAAGAATCTAATGTCCAACAAATCAGGTGGGGATATCTCTTATGTCAGCAACCTTAGGGTTAGGGTTACGCACTAAGGATCATTGAGATCATGTTTCGATCCAACATGATCCAGCACTGAAGGCGTATGAAGGGTTAAGGATATAAGAACACGGTCAGCACCACATAGATAGTATTTCCTTTATAGCTCTTCAGTTGTCAATCTAAGTATTCAGTCTCAGTATATTCTGAATAGCCTCACGGCTTTTGATCATTACTTACACGGTTGCGATATTGTTCAGTCAGCACCTTTGCTACCTTCTTGATAACATAAACCCTCTAACACCTTCTATATACTCACGGGTATTTAGTGTAATCATTACACCCGGTTATGTGACGAGTGGAAGCGTATTCTCATACGGCTTCCTCTGTACTTCAAAGCATCGTAAGAGCGTGTAGAACTGCCAGGGTTGAATCCCTGGTAATACTAGCCAGGAACTAGCCTCTAACAGAAAAGTAAATTTAACCGAAACTTAAGGTGGTTCCTTAAATAAAAACAATCCAGCAAGGCATCATAAAACGATATTAACAAGTAATTTAAATATATCGATGATGGTATTAAGTAAGTATATACCACAGACGAGGCTACCATATTTCTAGACAAAGAATATCCATATTATACAAATGTTAAAGGACTCGAGTTAGCCAAAAAGTTCATATATACCTAGAAAGTTAATTTCGCGTTCGGGTTGAAAAATGTACGAGTTACTGATTTCATCACTTATTCCCTCTCACTCGAACTAGAAAAAAAACTATTTCAGATTAAATGGCCTAAATATTGGAAAACCAACGTTATTTTATCGTAATGATTTCACTTTCCGATAAAGATTGTTCTATTTTCTGTATCAGAAAAGTTTGAATAGGTGCCTCATTTAAGATACCCGCTGAAAAAGAACAGAAAAACCCGATTCGTGAGTAATTACATATCCGTTGCAATTTAGAGGATTATGTTTCAATACACCACACACTTACAAGAAAAAATAATGATTTTTTTTTTTTTTTTTTTTTTTTTTTTTTTTTGGAATTACAACGGCTTTTTTAAAAAAAAAATCGAGGCTGTGAATTGATATTAGAGTATATTTATTACCCTCAGTCATAAGTAGAACACTGCATTTATTACGCTGAATATACAATATCTCATATTTAGAATGCCATGAGAAACAACTGGAAGTAGACGTAAATATTATATAATCTACAATATTACGTTTTGTAAATTACTGTTATCAAACAATGAAAATGATAAAAAAATAAAAACACCACAGTTACCGTTATGAATAGTTAATATTATACCTGGAAAACAGTATTTAACATGTATATCAACGATCATAATACCTCATTATATATATTTGCGACGATAATTAACTTCCGACATTTAAAAAAAATTCCTTGTCCCGTATTCGAAAAGAAAAGCTTTATTATTTATAGAACCAAATTATTCGGCAGTCGGATACACTCAAAAGTTGTCGAGTTATTCCGATTATAATTTTAACCGTATGCAAAGACTCAAAAAATGTTCGAAATATAGACGAAACTCGAAACTTACCCTACTTCGCTAAAAAAATATTCCATGAATGTCTCTACCTCACACCGTATATCGCGAGGTACATACTTGAAAGTGCTTCATGAATAGTCGTCTAACAAACTTGTAATATCGATCAATACTCAAAACAACATAAGGAGAATTTTCTAAATACATATAATAGGTATTTGAAAAAATGAATAAAAACATATTCAAGCTTTTTCACTATAAACTTGACAATTAAGTATAACGTATCGATGGCTCCAAATCGTGTCTTATACTGACACCTCAAAATAAACACTTTGAGTAGGGTAATCGTTCTTATAACCTTTTAGTTATATAGTTTACCTGTTGGTAGTGCCTTAGATCGTTGCAATGTTGTCGATTCGAATCGTGGTCGAAGTAACAGTAGTATTGCATTGGTCAGGTGGTGGATGTATTGTTTTAGGTTTGGCAGACTGTTAGCCGGTCTACACAGTAATTTGTATGGTTAATTGATTGTCTCGTGCCCAAAAGTGAAGTACAGCATACTGCACTAGACTTACACCCAATGCGTTAGGTCTGAATAAAGAAATACACGCAACTAGCAGTTTAGTATAGTTAACTTTACTGTAAGTAAAGTTGACCTACTGCACTGCATGTAATACTATTCCAACATTACCGATATTTAATAAAGTTGTGAATGAACTGATACCTTATGTACCAATTTAAGCTTTCTTTCCTAAAAAGCTTAATAATTTTCGAACGCGATATATCATTAAAGAAAGAAAATTGTTCGCTGTAAATGAATTTTTAAAAGTATCCAGATTAAAAGTAACTGAGTCGCCTTTACTAACAATGATTTATGTTAATTATACGAGCTTAAATTTGTCGTTGACGAGCCTAGTTGTAATTTTGGACGAAATAGCCTAATGAACAAATACTTTTAGCATATTCGACAATGAAATCGTATATTGTCCTAATATAAAGAAAACAATCCATATCAAATATTATGAATTGTAGTTATTGGGTTTCATTATTGAACTATTCAAATGAAATATAAAAAAAAGTAATAAATAGTTAGGGAATAACTCTTAGTACAACCAGTAATATTAAGAGATACAGGTATAGGAATTCTCCTACCCATAAAAGTGTTGAATCTAGGAAGAATATTACAACCTGCAGTAATATTGGCAACTGTATATATATACGAGATAAATTGATACGAAAACATTGTACGATACCTTATAGGCGGATATAAGATAATCAAAATCTTTTGAATACAGATTTACAGAAAAGTAAAACTTCATAAAATACATTTCGATATCTAAAATATGATTTTGTCAAAACGTGAGTTTGATAGTGAATACGTGATTTATATAAAACGAAATTGAATACTTCGTACGATAATGCTGGCTTACCATTATTTTGGGTATTTTACGGTAGCTTTAATCTTTTATTTATTCAAACAGATGAGATGAAAGTTCACATGTTACACTAATACCAGGAAACAAAATTCAAGCCATTTATGTTAACTAACGTTGTAGAGCTAGTTTATACCAGCTCTGTACCTAAAATAGCTTTGAGACAAAATGATATCGTAAATATAGACTTAATTGGAAAATTAAACCTAAAAAAGTCAGCGGCGAAACCTATTTACATCTTGTGGTAAATCTTTCGCGAGATTCTTATTTTATAAAGTAGCAGATTAATCAATATGCGAGGAGTTTAATCGAATGTAAAAGCATATCATGAACAATTTTAACTACCATATAAAATATTATTTCAACTATATGAAATATTCTAAAAGTCTGATAATTATGTTTTTTTTACTCAAATGTGAACTATGGTAATCAATACGCTGAAATACTTAATTATATTAATAAGATTGATTTAAGTATTTGTTCATCCCATTAAAAATAGACTTCAAAAATAGTTTGATGAATACAAGTATAAAGGACTCGAAAAATAGATTAACGCTATGGATATTACTATATATCCTTACAGATAGTATACATAAGCTAAAGGGCAGTGCACTGTATTGCAGGGTGCACTCCTGTAGGGTGTACAGTAACGTGTCACGCTGCAGGCTGCACTCTTGCAAGACACAAAGTACATCATGCATAGATCGGTCTGGAATGGCTATTTCAGACCGACGGCAATACGTGAATCGGTCTAGAAGAAGTATTCCAGAGGAGTACGCTCTGGATGGAGGGCTTATAAGCTCTCACCTGTAGCATACACCTTTGGATGCTTCTTCTTAACATCTTTATCTTACTTTATATTACAACTACCAATCATTCTAATTACTCTTCAAAGACTTTATGTTCATGTGAATATTATAGGCTTGAGACCCTACCAACAAACGCACTCCTTCACATCATATAAGCTATTAATAACTAACTCGTAAAAGGTCTACCATACTAACCGTTACAAATCAGATGGAAATAGTTCATAAAACCTGAGAGAATCGTCAAAAAACAGGTTTTAAACGTGAATCGAAAAAAACTAAGGTAAATTTTCGTTAAGTCGTAAACAAATGAAAAGTTATTTTGTAATAAATACGTTGACCGATAGGAAAATAACCAACAAAAAACTAAATGATGAATTAGACATTGTATCGAAGTTAAAATAAACGAAGAAAAATAGTGATATTGCTAACGGTAATAAGTTTTGGTTTGACAATTAAATGGCAAAAATTATGCTAAAAACCCGCGGTATGGAATTAAAGACGTTTACTATTAACAAAAAAAAAGGAAACCCTCAAAAATATTTAAGCACCAGCCTTTAAACCGCGATAAATCAGGACATAAGAAGTTAATCGACTTACGTGACGAGTTTTTTTTTTTTTTTTGTAAATTATTAACTCAATCATTAAAATAAAACACCAAAAATTTTACATCAATTCCTTAAAATTGTATACCCAAAAGACAAAAAGGAAAGAAACTATGGGTACAAAGAAGGAGGACGGAATTCAAAATGTAATATATATAAGGGGTCCTAATAACAACAACAATAACAACGAAATTGTAACTGGGTGGAACATCTAATTTGATCTTTACGCAAGCCATTGAAGATATTACTGGGCTACGGCAGGCACGTGAACAAGACAGGCTACTCGTGCCTCACACCTCGTTACTCGCTACTCGCTACTCGCTACTCGCTACTCGCTACTCGCTACTCGCTACTCGCTACTCGCTACTCGCTACTCGCTACTCGCTTCTCGCTACTCGCTACCCGCTTCTCGCGTTTCGTGTTTCGTGTCTCGCTACTCGCATAAGAAACCAACTTCAACTCGACCACACCTTCACTTCATAACCCTACTTTCTTCTCACTTTATGCTCACTTTAACTTTATGTCAACCCCTCTATTCTTCAATTCGCTTTTTCACATTGGGTTTAAACTTTTTATTTTATTTTACTTTATTGTTTGTTCATCACTGTTACTCTACCTATTAACATTACCATTATTTTACTTGTTGTTTTACTTTACTTTTCTACCTACTTTCTTCTTTATTTTACTTTGTTCGCATATAGCCTGGAAGACTCAACCATACCTTAATTGCGGGTAAAATGATAGCCTAACCATCGGGTATAGCTGGAATGATCGAGGGAGCATCCCTGGGATGTCTGATGTGAGGGAAATGGCTACCCACAATCATGGGGAGTATGACTATTAGATCGAAGGGATAAACAAACATTAGCTCAGAAGTTGACTAAACAACAATCCGATCCCCACCCAAAACCTTCCCATTGTCAATGTAATTAGCTGCCGAAAGTAGGATAAACCCAGGCTGGACGACATGAATGTAGGTAATAAGCGCGTAGTCTTTAGAACACTCGACAATATCCATCAGGCCCCCCAGACCCCATCAAGGCTTCTGTATTCCAGCCTAAATGATTCTTTCGACCGAAAGAATCATGATCAGTGGCCTGGTGACGCTGGAGCAGAGTGTGTACGCAAACATTGGTAGGAAAAGAGATGGTGAAAAAATATGATTGGATTCAAACGCTGGGGGCAAATGAATGTAAGGCACAAGTTGACTGTGGCACCGTGCGATTCAACATCTTGATCATGCAAATGGGCAGTTAGGGCTCTTGTCTCTGCGGCAAACCGGTTTTAAAAAACCTGAGCTGTGATATCGAGTGCCCACTGTCAGTCACATGTCGGCGCTGGCGTCTGCAGGCGGCAAGCCACACGGGCAAAAGCTGTCTACTTATCTACGTACTGTACCGTGTAACCTACGGAGTAATAATGGATGAGGCGGTGCCTAGCAGACCTGTATAAACACGCCTCCGCGACTACTCACTCCTTGCTGCCCGTGCAACCAATTTTATCTCCTCTCCTCTCCTCACCTATCTCCCCACGATGGACCTCCTCACCCGTCTCCTCTCCCTGCTCAGAGCGCCCCTCGCCGCCTTCGCCATCCTCCGCACGCTCTACGGCGACTACACCAGCCTGCGCGCCCGCGCACGCACAGCCCCCGGCGTCCCCGTGCCCGGCCCCACGCGCGCCTTCTGGCAGGACGCGCCGCCGCACCCGGAGCTCGTCGACGCGCGCGCGCGCGCCGGCCCACCGCAGACCGCCGACGTCGCCATCGTCGGCTCCGGCATCGCCGGCGCGGCGGTCGCGCGCGCGCTGCTGCGCG
>JASMMZ010000005.1:4611878-4710607 GCA_038502455.1 Anisogramma anomala | reverse complement strand
GCCACGTCAAGGCGTCGCCGCACGAGCTGTTCCACCGGCTCGTGCACGGCCGCGGGATGGCGCCGGAGCGGGCCGCGGGGCTGTGTGAGCTGCAGACGAGCCATGTGCGACTCATCGAGGAGGTGGTGCAGGCCGAGGGCATCGGGGAGGTCGCCGAGTTCAGGGAGGTGCAGACCGTGGATCTTGCGGTCGATGCGGCGACGGACAAGAAGATGAAGGACCAGATGAGCGCGTACCGCCCATATCTGCTGGCGGGGTACACGATGGTGGCGCATTCTGGCGAGGAGGCCAGGCGGCTGTTCGGTGTGAATGAGCAAGTCGTGGGCGCAGTCGAGTATCCAGCTGGTGCGCAGTGGCCCTACCGGTTTGTGACGGCGCTGTGGAAGAAGCTTCTCCTCCAATTCCCCGATGATCTGATGATCGAGACGGGCACAGCCGTCCAGTCGGTTGAAACTGGCCTGGATTCCGAGTACCCGTACACACTCTCAACGAACAAGGGCCAGGTTCGCGCCCGCCACGTCGTCCACGCAACCAACGGCCTGGCTTCCCATCTGGTCCCAGCGCTCCAGGGCAAAGCCCTAGGCGTGCTATGCCACATGACAGCTCAGAGACCTGGGCGAGACTTCCCGAACAACAACGGAAAACGGTCCTGGTCTATTATGAACCCCCGGGGCTTCGACTATATCACCCAGCGCCCCTACCTGCCCAACGGCGAGGGCGGCGAGCTGATGATCGGAGGCGGTCTCTTCCAAAGCGGCGAGCAGGGCATGGATATGTTCGGCGTATACGACGACAGCAAGACGGATTCCATGACCCTCATGCATCTGGAGGGCACCATGCCGACCGTGTTCAAGTGGGGCGCCGAGGCCGCGGGAAGGAGGGTCATCAACGCGTGGTCAGGCGTTGTGGGCTTCACCGGTGATATGCTTCCCCTAGTCGGGCGGCTGGACCCGAAGATTACGAAGCGCAAGGCGCGAGATGATGGCAAAGCTGTCGAACAGGCAGGTCTTGTCCCGTCCGGTGAGTGGATCGCAGCGTATTTCTGCGGTGATGGGATGGTGTGGGCATGGCTGTGTGGTGCGGCTGTGGGTCTCATGCTCACTGGCAGTGAAGATGAGGATCTACCAAAAGAACCAGGCAGGCCTGCTGGCAGACTGGCCTGCTGGTTTCCGTCAGAGCTGGAAGCGACTTGGGAGAGGGTACGGGCAATGGACATCGCAGATCTGGCGAACGAGATGTAGACAACTAATTCACTTTTTGTTATGTCCCACTAGTTCAAAGGCCATGATGACCCTATACCGTGTTGCACCCACCTTTGCACCCACTCATTATTGCACGCTTGTTGCCACAGGAAAAGAGTATTTTTGAATGCGTACAAAAATAAAACCGATTTTTCAAAGATTATATAATTACATGGAAATTATCTACTTGTCCAGATGTGCAGGTCTCGTGATTATTCTGCCGATCCGGATCCAAATGGACGTTAATATCAAAGCCAGATTTGCGTGTGTCAACTATATAAAATCCTGAACTTTTTTCCTCTTCTTTAATAATAGTGCTGTCGGTCATTTTTTTCAAAATGTTCTTATATGATATTTTGTCATTACGATTGAGCAATAGCTCAACATGTGACCTCTAATGATGTGTTTTAAACAACTAATTTTGAATGTTTTATTAAAAAGGCAATCGCATCGCTTTGTAATTTTTAACAAAAATGAAAAAAATGTGATCATGATTATTCCATCTATATCTTCTGTTTATTCATTACGCGACACCATAATCAATTGATAATGTCAATTTGAAATGAAAATTGGGATTCAAAAATCGTATACTGTTGTGAGCCTGACTGGCACTGCACGCCACACACTGTGCAAACCAATCCTTATCCTGGTCCACTACCATACTACTATAGGCCTCCATTGCCCACTATTTGAACTTTATTTTTCATCCTTTATAGACAAATCGACTTACATCAACCTGACTGCTTTCATTCGTACTGATAAAATCGATCATGAAATAGCTAGTGATTGTCATTACCATTATTAACTAATTAAGATTTCTGTAGTTCTTTGTAATGATCACACTAAATACCCGTGAGTATGTAGAAGGTGTTCAGAGGGTTTATGTTAGCAGTAAGGTAGCAGAGGTAACAAAAGGTGCAATATCAAGACTGTATTCGTGCGAGTGATGATCAGAAGCCGTGAGGCTATTCAGGGTAGACTGAATACTTAGATTGACAACTGAAGAGCTAAGGAAATGCTATCTATCTTGGTAATGAAAGTGTCCTTATATATCCGCGCCTTCATACGTCTTCAGTGTAGGCTCGACTGGCTCGATGTCGAGTCCATCGAGTCCCGGTGTGCAGCTCGACTGGCTCGATACCGAGTCCATCGAGTCTCACACCATGCTGACCCTAACCCTTGTGTATGGTGTGTCTGTTGTGGATCCCTGGTGCCTGCCGAGAGGCTGTGTCCAACCGATTTCCTTCATTATCTGCTGTGGGGCCGCCGCTGGTGCGCCCTGCAGATGTTGGGTCATAACATTCTTTTCTATCCAGATTTTAACAAATTGGTCTACCTTATTTATCCTAACGACAAATAGCTATTATTATCCCGATAATAAACAATAAAACCACCCGCTATACTAATTTCAAAGCAAAAATAGGTCAAAAACTACTCGTTCTTGCCTTTGAATACTTGAATTCATCTAAACATGCCTACTTGTAAAAGAAATAATTTATTATATCTAACAACGCCTCCTCATTTACTTTCGTCTTGAAAGATATATTGAAACAATATCTTAGGACAATTAGCAAAGATCTTAGCAATAATTTAACAAATATCACCGAAATATTAAGCTATTTCTACACAGGTACCCGTGACTTCATAACTTTATTAGTTAAGCGAAATTGCAATAAAAATATCAAAGACTTCGTCACATTCTTCGATAACACCGTGGACCGTTTGAAAGTCACTATCCACAACCGTATAGTTATTATCGATAAGGGGAATATACGATTTACTAACGCTACTCAAATGAATAGAATTTTATTGAAAACACAATCTAGAAAAACGAAACTATTTTACCTGAACTAAACGTAAATTTGATAAATGAAAACGTAAGTTGAATAAATTCTCGCAAAAAAATCGTAATAAATCTTGTTCCTACCATACCGACCGCTGCGTTAAAAGAACGCCGCAAAATTCCTTCAAAATGAAGAAGAAATTTAGTTCAACGCCTATATGCATTAATTAACTTGTAAGTGGTATTCAAACGTTATTATATAGTAACCACGTCGAATCGGACTTTTTTTACCTCTAACATGAATGACATCGACTGTAATTACCAGGAATTTACACGTATATTAATTTGAGAAAAAAAAACCCTTTTACAATTTATCATAGAAATTTGAAAATCATTCTGAACAACCTTTACTTCCCTATTTGATGAACGAAAAGAGTCATAAAGGAAGATTCTATGTGTTCAATTGATTAATGTATCGTACTAAATCTATTTTTTTGCGATTATTATGATTTTGATAATCATTTTGCAGGGGATTATATTTCTCTTGAGACGATGACATTTATGTTATACACATTCACTACGACGATATCCCTAAATAAATCTTGTTGCAAATTTTAAGTGGTTATGAATATCGGATGCGTTTCATAAATGTTCACAGTTTTTTGTTTTTTTTTCATTATTTTCGTTGAAGTTGCTTCAGTCGACGTTATTTCGGCTAATGTGTTAGTAATCGCAGCTCATTCGCCTGAAAAAAATCGTGAAAGTTAAACCGATTGGGGGGTTTTGATAGTGATTAAGGTTGTTTTCGTTTAAATTTCGATATGATGTCTAATTGCGAATCAAGATGATTATAAGCTTCGACGAATGTACAGATTATTAGATGGACGAATAACGATTTACGATGTTTACGAAGTTTGGCGACGATAATTCTTGATAGGTTTATAAAGGAACTATTGTTTACTCGACGATCGTACGAACCGTCGGATATAACCATATTGTCCCTAATCGTCACTTCCCATAATGTTACAAAGTACCTGCCATCACTGGCTAGGAACGTTGGGCGTGTCCAGTTGTCGCTATACGGGTTCGAAGACGACAAATTTATCAATCAATCCACTCCATGGCTTGGCTTTGCTCCCTGGATGTACCCGGGACAACCATATCAATCCAATGTGAGGCGAGTAGAGACCTTCGCTGACGGGAGTGCTTGCAACCCGACTAGTCCGAAAGGTCACTGTATAGACTGGTCCTTAGCCCATGTAACTACCCCGCAACATAAAGAATGAATTCGAAGGTATATTCTTCAACATATCCAGAAGGGAAGCTTGTATCGATAACCCCATTGTGTACACTCATCCTTGTCCGAATATGCGCAAAAGTAGCCTCCTTTGTTGACATTGACATGAAACTGTCTAACTTTTGCTGCGCTGTCAATACGTTCCGGTCTTGGGCAGATTAACGCATTAGGCTGTGCAGAGACAAGAGCCATAGAGGAGACAAGAACAAGGAAAGATTTCATTCTCGAAAGTTGGTGTTTTTGAAGTTGACGTTCCTGATGATGGCAGGTGTCGTTGAGTGGTTCTCAATGGAGGTATCAGTGTGAAGGAGGAGGAAAACAGAAATTCACGCACAAGCTGGGAGAAGGATCGCACCTGATGTGCTTATATACATATATAGTAGCGTGTTGGAGGTTGGAGGTAGGGGAGGGGGGTCGGGGGGTTGCCCCATTTGTTGCACCTGCAGGTACGTACCATGTATCGGTTTGATTGAGGTCGCACTACTATGAAGATACCGTAGTATCCCTAGGGCCAACTATTTGTTCACGTGCGCAGTACAAACAAGTATAACATGCTCCCTAGGCTCAGCCCTATGTAAGCGACAAGCTTCGTCCCTGTCATCCAAAACGGGGTGAGGCGGAAGGGATCTTTCAGGACAGCCTGAGATTATGCGTTGTGCACTTTTGAATCCGTATTTGGTTAGTACATAGTCTGTCTATACCGCACCCTTTCAAGATGGTTACCTTGAGAACTAGATAGATGTACATTCAATGCACGTGGGCATGCACTATGAGAAGGTGGGTAATTTTTTCTATCCTGTTTGTTGAAATTTCAACAGATACAGTCTGTGCAAGGTCTGTACGAGTTCCGTAGGACTCAACACCAAGGATGCAAGAAACGCTCCAGAGATGAGGATCTCCACCGGAGAACTAGGAAATAGTTTTCCCAAGCCGTAGGGGCATCGAGATGAGGGTTACAGCTAGTTTCAGCTGTTTGTGTAACTAATACTTAGTAATGTATGGTTTTGATCGTGATGATCGAAATCAATAAGAATTATCTTAATTATATATTAAAATGTTATCTAGATAGATTTCGAGGTATTCTAATAATTCACAAGTTTACATAATATTTTTTCATGTTGGTAGGGCTTTAGACGTTGCACCGTTGTCGAGTCGATTGGTCGAAGTAACAGTAGTATTGCGTGGTCAAGTGGGGGATGTATTGTTCTCGGTTTGGCAGACCGCTAGCCGGTCTGCACTGTAATTTGCATGGTCAATTGCTTGGCCCGTGCCCTAGTGTGAAGTGTGGCCTACTGTACTCGGTTTACACCAAATACAGTAAGCCCACACAAAACAATATACTGAATTTGCAGTCAGTATAGTCAACTTTACTGTAAGTAAAGTTGACCTACTGCACTGCATGTAGTACTATTCCAACATCTTATGTCATATCTCGGAGACATGATCAATACGTTTACACATTATTTTCTTTTGAATTTAATTGTTCTATTCTATACTCATGGCCTCAATGATTATATTCACCTTTTTCCATTTGACCAATACTTTAAAAAACGCACCAAATACTATTATTGTTGGATCTGAGTGGGGTAGACTGAGCTTGCGTTTTCCGCACCTATCATTTTCTTGCTTGTTTTTACATATTTTACTTTCAATACTGCAAAATCTACAGCACTTGAAAGTGAGACTTATCATCTTTAATACTATATTTGCACACAAACTCAGTGGTATCACCCAAAAACGGTAGCTGTAAATAATCATTTAACTAAGTTAACATTAGACTTTATTATCATCTGAGTTTGTTAATTGAATCAAGACCAATCAACGTATAATAATATCAGTACTAATGACATCAACGACAGTAAATAACAGTAGTACCCACCGCTAACATTCATTATTTTTAATATCCTTTATACCATGAATTATCATTTTTCGTTATTTTTTTTGTATTGTACTATCACAGGGCAGTGCCCACTTTATACTAGTATATTAAGGTCGTTGCTAATGCTACAGGTATATATGCCGGCGGTAAAACTCGCAACTTAAGTGTTTCTACCCTATAGTAACTAACCTAGTCGAAAATTCATGTTTCCAATTTATACCGTATAATCCGTTAAACGAATGATTAGAAACAAAAACTTTTTCCACATTGAATATAAATATACAAAGTTGGAAATATAATCTTATACACTTATAACTAATTTTCGAGCAATGTATTGTACGTATGTATTAAAGGCCAATAGGGTCTTATCATTAAACGTATTGGTTTTCATTACATGCCACGAACTGATAAAATACAAATATAGACCATTTTCGTATAAGTTTATCCACGTGCTATGGAAAAGGTAGCAGATACCATTGTGTGTTTCGAAAAAGGAATTCGACCCAATATGCCTATGGAGAAAAGTCTATGGCCCTATATTTACGACTTTTACTTGTAAAACGGAACATCAATAAAAACCTTTTCCAAATATCAAACCTCAACCCAGCCTTCCAATCAGGGCCTTAAGGTACCCTATAATTTGAAGACCTGTAAGGGCGTGAAAACTGTAAGCTTAGCTGGGCCATGCTTTGCGGCCTTCTCAGTCCCCGTTCGACACCTACTAGCATAAAAGATCTGACAGCTCCAAGAGGGTGAAGGGTTTTTAAAACACAAGTACCTTGGTCGAAAGCCCACAGCAAGTAGCCCACTCGGCGAGCCACCTATTTGCCACGGGCCACGAATCCAAGGAATATATAAGAATATAGAATACGGAACACCACGAAGTGTGTGGTAGGCCAAGAAAATTCTTCTGTGGATAGCCAAAGGTATCCAAAGTAAAATTAAAGGCGAAGGCTTCGTTGGGTAAGCGGAGCGCCGGTATAAGTAGTGACGGTTTAAAATGAATAAATGATAAAGCCGTTGAATGCGAGCGTTTATAATAAAAGCCTTAATGGCCTTCAAACGAAAAAAAACATACTTTACTTGTACCGTGGTATAACTGCAGGACTGGAAGGCTACGTTGGAATAAGTGGCGAGGGGCGGAATCGTTACTTGTGAGGGTTGTTCTCTAGATGTACCGCTGCGATAGCGATGCGCGACAACAAAGACGATTCTCATAGCTAAAATGGGGTCAGCGGAGAAGATTTAAGTAGTGGTAAAACCGATTAGTGGGGTTGTAATGGAATAAGGCGTAGGTAAAGTGATGGTGATGAGAGCGGCTGGACTGGATTTTTTTTTTCTCGGAGGTGGGCACTGTTAGGGTTTCCAGTGTACGCCTCTAACCTATCTTAACAAGGTGGTCTGTTCACCCATACCAAGAAAGTTGATGTCAGGTCAAAGATGTTCGTTGTGTTATTATTTCTTTATTAATTCAATTTTAATAACCAGGACACAATCGCCGACTTCGTTAGCGAAAAAGGCGTTGTTGTTGGTAGGCCTTTGACGTTGCAACTTTGTCGATTCGATTGGTCTTCGAAGTGACAGTAGTATTGGTGTAGTCAGATGGTGGATCTATTATTCTAGGTTTGGCAGACCGCTAGCCGGTCTGCACTGTAATTTGTATGGCCAAGAGCTTAGCCCGTGCCCTAAAGTAAAGTGCAGCGTACTGCACTCGACTTATACCCAATGCGGTAAGTCCGCATAAAGCAATACACTTGTAGTACGGTTAGCTTTATTACAATAAAGTTAACCTATTACACTACATACAATATCATTGTAATACTATTCTAATACTGGCGGCTTTTTGTTTTATGCCTGCACGCCAGCGTAACTTGCCATTTTATTAGTGGCAACCTTTGAAATCCCGTCTTAATACTTAAGCCAGACCCCTGTCAATTTTAATCAATCTGTACTAAAAACAACATTAATTACGGCCCCTTGTAGCACTTTTGCTCCACCCCTCCGAGGCCTTCGTTCCTTAAATCCCGTGCACAGATCCTTCGCTATAAACCTGCGCAAATGAAGTACGACACCACTTGCGTATCTTTTACCAGTAATTTAGGTTACTTCTATCTCTACCATTGCCCTAACGGTCTTTCGGTTTGTTAGGGCAATCCTTTACGTTACGTGTTGGGCAATCCACGTATCACTCGATTCGTATAGTTAGCGTATTGCTATTCACAAACCTTTCCAGGGTGCTATTGGGCGTGACCTTAGTTATGGTATCGGCAGGGTTATCTTTACCGTTAATTTACCGGAACTTATCGATTTTCCGGGCTACATATACCTTCCTTACCGTTATTACCTTCATTATTAAGAGTTTTTTATTAGTCGTGCCTAATTTTAACATGTATTCGTAAAGGCTTCGAAAGTCGGTATACACCATTATAGGTATCGGTAGTAAACCCAGTTATTTGGTAATAATCCTTAATATACCGTTAGTTACTATACCGACGTTAAAGCATACTATTTATTGTAGACTTTAGAGGCTAATACGTTCCAAGTTACACGCTTATACTTAATAAATATCTAATATACAAGGTTTCCGGTAATCGTAAACTGCCTTTTAAACTTATCCTTGTTAACGAGCATTATTAGAAAGTCGATTTGCGATATAAGGTTAGTATTATTAGTAAATAATCCGTTCGCAAAAATCATCAGCTTTACCTTCATTAAATCCACAAAAACTATATATTCCCTTTTCCACGCAATCCATTGTCTACTAAATCCGTTCATTTAACTTGTTAAAGTTTTCGTTTTACGGGTCCTGTGTTTATATAGTAATGAAAAGGTCGTACGATGCCTTCAGTTGACATAACGTAGCGATGTAAGCTGTATAGGCCCTTTGCTTTAGGTATCTCTATGCCCTTGCCTCGTTAGCCTTATCGATAATCTTCAAGCGCGTGGCTTACCCTTTTAAACGTAGGCTAATATAATTATTACTTTTAACTTTAATAATATAAATACGGAGTAAAGATTAGTTAAAATCAAATTATATATCTTGAGCCAACGTTTTAAATAGCTTATACTTCTAAAAGTCTAATTTTTCGATAATATGTTATTTCGCCGCTATAAATCTAACATCGCCGAGGAAAAGGGTATCGTTGGTTTATATACCTAGAATACTAAAGTTTTTACCATTTATAATTAATGGGTACAAGTTAAATATTAAAGTTTTTATATCCAGTCTATTTTTAAAATATGTTTAGTATGTTAAAAACCAATAAACGTTAGCATTATTCAATCCATAAAAAGGATTGATATAGTATATCATTATGTTAGCCGGAAACTTGTCCATCAGTTCTTATGGTAATTCTAATAATATAATCCGCTAAAGATTGATTGAAAATTACGTATATGTTTACGTGATATTCCGGTTATGAAGTGTAAACTAACCCTTTGTGCGAGCAGTCAAATTAATAGCAATAGCGACGATTAAACGCTAGTTAATCTTTTGAATTTTAGGCGATTAAGTGAGGATTTAGTCCTTACCTTTATTACTGTACTCTTAGGCGATAAGCCGTAACTTTTTATACGACCAATTCGTAGTTTTACCTTTAACCTCGTAAATTATATTCGACTTAAGAATAGTAATATCTTAGCCTTTTAATTACGTTAACGATATAAACTGTACAACCTCCCATAACATAAAGCTATTAAATTTCATTTAGTTATTTTTCTTAAAATGCTTGCCCAATATATTAATAATACCTTCGGTACATAACTTAAGTGTAATTTTTCTGTTAGACTTTTCCTTTTAAAATACCCACGCTGTTATATATCCATTGCCAGGTCTATAGTCTTTTTTTTTCCTTCTCTTTAGTATGTACCCTCCTTTTGAGTGATTTTTTACGCCGTTAGCATTTCATTAGCTTATGAATAATCGGCTTGGAAAGATTATGTTTATTAATTCACTCGGCTCGTAGGTTATTAACGTTAAAATATTTATCAAACTTAAGGTGTTTTTTATACGACTTGACTTATATAACTCGGAAAGTTACGAAACCGTTAGTATTCATAACTATTACGTTTAAATTAGTAATACGTAAAATTTTATATATCCCATTCCATTTATTTGGCTTACGTTAAGTAATGACTTTACTTTAAAGGGGGAGTAAAATTACATCTATTGTTAAAGGTCTATTTCATGTATTAAGGGAATTATTGACTTGACGGCGTACCGATTCCTTTATCAGTTCCTTAAGTTTTTTTCTGTATATTATAACACTCTTTTAGCTATTTCACGAGAGTGGAGACTCAGTTGTTATACGTAGATAAGCTCCAAATACCAGTAAAGTTAGTATAAGTTCATTAGAGCTAACAATATCGTTAAAACCTTTTACCGCTATTTGAAGCCGTATCTTTTAACTTGTAAAGCTTCCGATTTCTAATATAAGGATATCGTAGACCTTTCGTATGAGTACGGGTACCCATTTAACCTTATCAATACCCTAATACGATTTTAGAAAAATTTATTTCCACTTAATCCCTATTAGCTTTATTTCAGCTTAAAACTTCATGATAATAAAGTTGGTATCGGTATCATAAACTAATATGTCTAGTAAATTAAGGTATTTATTAATCTATAAAGTATATAATACTTTCTATGTTTCCTTTACCGTAATATTTTTAAGGAACTTAACGCCGTAAAAAGCTGTGGCGGAGTTTACGATATTTAATACTAACTTTCCGTTTGAATAAAATACTTTTACGAAAATTTCCAAGTTAAAATATCAAATTTTAACGTAAACTTAAACCTTAAAAGGGCTTAGGAATATGTCTACTAATAATGGTAAAGGCATTTAACTACCTTTACTTCTGGAAAATTTATATTTTCGTAACTAATTGCCTTTACGACCTTATAAAACTTGTCAATTTCCGGGTAAATAAACCTACGATATAATTAACAAAGTTTTACCTTTGTTAAATTCAACATTATTACCTTGAGTTTTTAAGAATAAAGCCGGAAATTCCCTTATTTAAAGTTAAGTTGAAACCTTTTGCCGGCCTTAACATATACTAACTTATTCGTCTAAATATTAATGATAAAACCGAGGTTTTTTATATCTTTAAAGCCAAGAAGAAAAGGAATAGGGGATTTTAATATGTGGAAAATAATAAAGTTACCAATGATCTTTATTATAGTCTAACCTAATAAAGATATTTCTTTCTCAGAGTTAAAGTTAACTTTAGCTTTACCAACATCCGCGTGGTTAAGTTCTGTAACAATATCAATATCCCTCCGTAACGCGATATACTACGAATAACCTCCTGTTCAGTACCGTATTGCCCCCGTATTCAGCATAATCCCTTAAAAGACTTGCTTCGCATACCGATCTTAAATGGTAAAGAGGTATATAAGGCCAAAGTCTTTGTCGTTATAATGGTGGTAAGGGTTTTTACCCGTAAAGCGGTACAGGAATACGTAGTCAGCTAGTTATTATGTAGCTTCCGGGTTAATACCGGTATAAACGCTAATCTCTTCGTGTTAGCCGATAGCCTTCAGCCTATTTTCCTTCTCCTTAACTTTACTCCCTTTAAAATACGTAATACGCTTTATATAATCCCATTTGAAGGCAAAGGAGTATTACGTATAGTATATCACCTATTTTACATTATATTCGACGACAATGTAGCGTGATGATTAGCAATCCTATTTACCGTAAATCCAACATTTTTTAGAGTGTGAATTATATTTAATTGGCCAACTTAAAGATTTTGAAAAGTGTGAATACCCTCTTTCGTAGGTAAAGGTCCGGTCCCTTTGTTAATCGTATTTGCCGGGTCGTCCGTACCTTCGATCAATGTAGTACGAATAGGGAGGGTTTTTTTCCTCGTCGCTAAATTCCGGAGTTTAAGGGTATATACTAGTTGAGCCGAAAACTCGAACAGGTAAGGTCGCTAGCAAGGAACTTAGTTATCTCAAAAATACTTCTTGCAGGTGGTATTAAGGTATTATAAGACGTATTCAAACTTTTTATAACCCGTAATTACTTGTCGAACCTGCTAGCATAAAGTACCTTCACCAGCTCTTACGTTCCTTATTACTTATTGGCAAAATATTAACCTATTAAACATCTGATTTAAAAGGTCCATTTTACTTTCAGACTCTTTTTTATAATCTAACATATAAAACGACTTTGTAATATTTCAGTCCGTATATTACTAGGCAAGGTTAACATCGTATTCGAAATTACCCTTTATACCATCGTAAATTTCGCGGAAAAGGGTATAATTCGTAAGGTATCAGAGGTAATTGTCCTTACATTAGCCAGTAAATATACTTTTAAATAACTAGTAAAAACATAGTAACTCAACTCTTATTTAGCGGCAAATATTAAAAAATGGACGCAACTTAACGTCGAAAAGGTTATACGCTTTACCTTTATACTTTTTTTTACCTCCTCATATTTGAATAAACGTGGTGATTGCCGTAAAGTCCGTATCCTCTAAAGGAACGCGTCTAAGGGAAAGTGTAATATACTAGTCGTAATCCTCACCTGGCTGGGGAAGATACTAAAGCTGTTACTGGTGTTAGTGGGAAGGGTAGTTACCTTTGACTAAGTTTAAAGTTAAAAAGACAGTGGTCGTACCTATAACAGGTTTACGTATAAATCCGATTTTTTTCTTAACTTGGCTATTAAAACTAAATGTGATAAAAAGCTTGGCGAAAATGGGCCTGGTAGTATATGTCACATTAAAGTTGGTGATAATTCTCTTGGTATTAAGAGGTTCGACGAGGCTTCTATTTAATGAACTAGTAGATTTAAAGGCTTAAGAGGTGTAAATTTATCGGTTTCTCTTAGGTAGGTCTTTACGAACCTGTGTATAGTCGTTATGGGTCACTGTTATCAACAACCTTTTAAACTTTAACTAAGGTCTATTAGAGGTTGTTATTCATAACATATTCTTAAAATACGTCGGTAAGGTTGTCGTCTTTACTAACCTTAAAAAGGTAATAAAATCTCTCACTGGCGTAAATCAGCCCTTAACATGACTTTAATTAACTTTTCTTTCTTTTTCCATGTATCTAAACTCCAATCTCCAAAAATCTCGATATAGTCTTAAAAAGTTTTAATACTTGTATTTTAATCGTTGTAGACGACGTCGAAGATAAAGTGGCCAAGGAAGTTAATAAGGTACTCAGAAGTAAATTCTTCGACCACTTCCTTAATTTATAGGTCTTTATCGTAATGCTTCGTGAATATGATACCGAAATCCTTAATTACCTTTTTTCGTTCGAAATTTGTAGTAACTTCAAAATAAGCACTTGCGGTAAATATCTTAGCGTTTTAACTTGTGTAGGACTTATTATTAGACTTGGTATTCTGAGGGAATGGGGACATGACGATTTGGACGTGTTTACTTGGCGTTTTAACGTAGAGATGCACGACGTGGCTTTCTTAGCGCGACTTGGTGTTTTTGCTCGAAGCAACAAACTTAACGATTAACGTGGCGTAGGGAGTGAAAAAAGTAAAGTAGGGTAAAGGTTTGGTGTAGAAGATAAGGTTGGAGGTCGTTATTGGTAATGAAAAGCAAAGATTATTTGTTATAATCATTTAACGTAGAGACTTAGTCGTTTTTCTTACAATAGTAGCACCCGCAATAATACTAACTAAGTCGTTTGCCAACTTTCCGTACGTTATGACATCTAACAATAAATCCTAACGTCTTTAAAAACGATCTGTAAAGATTTCTTAATGTTGTCGATAGCGAAACCTTCGCTTACTTATAAACTGCCGTAAAAAAACGACGCATCTTAAAAGTCTTCTCTACTAACTGCCATGAAAAACCGATGCAGCAGTAGAAGCCCTTCGCAAGAATCTTCCCTCTACCTTGCGCAATTGCAAAGCGTAACCGGAAAGTAGCTTCTTTTTTTACTTAGTCAATCTGTACTTAACCTAATAAGTACTGATCATTATTGGTAGGCCTTTAACGTTACAATGTTATCGATTCGATTGATCTTCGAAGTAACAGTAGTATTGCAGTAGTCAGATGGTGGATCTATTATTTTAGATTTGGTAGACCGCTAACCGGTCTACACTGTAATTTGTATGGCCAAGTACTTGGCCCGTACCCTAGTGTGAAGTGCAGCGTACTGCACTCGACTTACACACAATGCGGTAAGTCCGCACAAAACAATACACTTGCAGTACGGTCAACTTTACTGAAAGTAAAGTTGACTTATTGCACTGCATTCAATACTATTGTAATACTGTTCCAACAGTTGTAAGATATTTTTTTGCTTTCGTTATACCTTTAGAATACATTTTAGGCGAAGAAGTTTTAACAAAGACCTTTATTTTTAGTACTATTCCAAATAGTTTTCCTATGTTGTACACAAATTTATATAATAATTTAGTAAATACATTAGCTTATACAAAGAATACATCCCCAAAATTCGTAACGAAAAATAATTTGTGATGGGCCCTCTCCTTGAAAATATTTTAATTATCATTTCGAGAGAAAAAAAGGACAATAAATTGTAATTCAGATGTCGTTTTGTATATTTCTTTTTGTTATACTTTTAACCTCATTATGGTTTGTATGCGAAAATAATGTCGACGTGTTTTTTGTTAGTACGCATGTAGGGCGGTAACATAATTTTGAAACAGTGTAGTATTCTGTCGATAGAGGAGGAAAAAACTAGCTAGAACCAGAAGCTCAGCGAAAGGCTTAGCATGTATGAGCAGGCACAGGCATGTGCCTTTTCTTCTCCCTTCCTTCCTCGTGTAAGCGGAAATTTAGGCCTATATATCCCCTCGTATAAGTGTATAACAAGTCCTGGGGACCAAAAAGAAAGGCAATGTTATCATTTTATAGCCGTAACTGAAGCGCGAGAAGTGAGACGGGAGAAGCGAGATGTAAGACATGAGATGTGAGACGCTAGACGTAAGATGCGAGGCACGAGATGATAGGTTCGAGATATAAGACCATTTTTATAACATGAAATTATCGTGCGATAACATTATCAAGAGAAAGCTTTCTAATAAGACAATCTTTGTATAAAACAATCTTTTTGCAGACAGATTTTTCGTATGTTTCAATTTATTCCTTGCAATGTTTTAATTTTTTATAAGCTTTCACTCGTTATTTTTCGGTCAATATCATTTTTATCGAACTAAATATTGTATTTGGTAACCTTTAAAACAACGACTACTTAAACATTTGTTAAAAAACCCCATTTTTATTCGTTTTCATCAAAAGCTTTTTCCTATCATACAACCCCCAATAATAAAGGTACGCGGGAGAAAGGATAATTTTTAGGCTTTTTTTAAGAAGGTAGGAGTTAAACGTTAATGGTGGAGTTAAAGTCGTAAATTGGCGGAAAAATAGAACTTATGCATAAGTTTTCTTATACAGTTTACTATATTAAACAGGCTTAGACGTAAAGTTGATCATTGTTTGTGAATATAATAGTTTATAGGTTCTTTCAGTACGTATTTCAATACTATTTCCTTCGTTAACTTACATTTAACTATAATATTTATTACAACAGCTTTTCGTTTTGTAATTGAAGACATTTATTTTAGGTTAATTGTTACAGAAAAAATACTCTCTCATAAATAGAATTTTTGCCTATTATCAAGATAGAAAAATAACTCAAATTATAAATATAAGCAAGTATTTAAAATCCTAATAATGAATAATCAGAGCTAACATCGATAACATTCAAATACGTGATATCAATATTCCATTAAAACGTTGAAAAAAAGTTAATTTACATCTTGTCAGATATTTAGCGATATAATAACGTAATACAAGTTTACCAACCCGTTTTTTTTTTTCTTTTTGGTCACCTATCAATTTATGAATAATAAGCCATTATAATACATAACTTAGGAACTAATCCGTCCATTAATCTTATTCAAACGTGGAACGAATGTTAATATTTCAGTTGAAAGAATTATTTTGAAATAAACCCAATTTAATAATAATAATAAGTAACGTTATAGAGTTTCAGTCGGATAAGCTAATATACGAATAGTTTCTACGTTTAATAAAAGATTTTTTTTAAAAAAATTCATAGTTAACTGGTATAATAACATCGAACTTATTATAATTGAATAGTATTTAAAAGGTATGAACAAAAAACACTAATAACAAAATAATGACAAAATCTTCATAGAGTATATTCATAGGCACTTATACATTTTGAATTACTAAAAATCATTGAATAAGTTTTTGATTTTTGTTACATATTTTACAATAGTCAATTTAATAAAGATATTTTTTAACGATTTTTCTTTTGTATTAAAAGTGTCTGGCGTTAAGAGGGTTTAATTTTCTTTTTGAAATTCAATATAGCCTATTACTATAAGTATTATAAAAATGTTTTGAACGAGTTTAGTGGTAATACCAATTCCTTTACGGTTAATTATATTCTACTTACAAAAGAGGTGGTAAAGGAAACAAAATGAATGATTATCCATGAAATCAATAACAGTGACTGTAATATCTGAGTTTCAATTTAAATTTTAAATGATTATTAACCTGATAGCTCTTTCCTAGTATATAAATCAGAATCTAAGGCCTATTATCCTAGATACAATGGTTTTTTTTCGAAATGTAACATAATATTAATTTAATCAGGTACTACAGAAACTTTATTCAATATTCGATTCTATATGATAAATTTTTAAATAAAATAATTACTTCTTCAGTTACAATTGAAAGTTATAATAAGATATTTGAAACTAAATCATGTTGTTTAGGAACATGGAAAACATTTGAATTATTTAAGTTTAGATAAATCAAATATCAATGAGCACTTTTTTGACTTGATTGGTAAATAATTTATTGAAGAATATTCTATTGACAATATCTATGGTGAACTTATGATTTTAAAAACTTATATGAGGTAAAAGTTTCCAACCAAGGTTTCATTATCGAGGCTTTTACACGTCTAAACAGGCCAACTCGCCTCGAATTCTGAAAATCTAGAATTAAGCTTTACCTATAAAAGATATTTTTCAAAATTTGAAGACGTTTAATAAAATTGACGGGAATAGATTTATGTGTTTCCAAATATACTTAGGTTGGAATTTGTAAATCACAATATTATATACTTTCTCAAATTCCCATCAACTTGTAAAATAATAACGAAGAATTGTTTACATAATGAAGTTTTAATCTATTCTATCAGTACTTTTATAAGGCGGTAAAGGATTTTTTGTGGTTGGTAGGCGTATTTTTTGTAATTTTGGTGTTATATATACATTTTTCGAGATTATTGTTTCTTACTAGTTTATTAATATTTTACGTCCTATGAACAGCAAGTAAGGTTTCACGTTTTGTAATAGTTTCGACAATTGGGTAAAATATATAACTTTTTAGCGTAAAAAAACACCTTTATGTAGGTTTTAAATGCCTGAAGTGTAATTGGGGACGAAAGATTTTGGAAAGCTTCGAAACGTTTAACAGTTATCGAAAAACCGAAACCGCTTACGTACAAGTCAAGTAATTCCACAAACTGGAATTTTATGAATCATTTTTCTATATATTAGAAAACTATAACATGAATAAATAAGGAGAACCTTTATGCCTAATATTTTTGATAATTTTCAAAATTGTTGAAAAAGATGATAACTTTGTTGATAAAAAGCAGATAAAAGAATTCATTTAAGTGAAAATTATTGTTTATTAATCTTCATACTAACTTTGGTAAATTTTTTAAGTCGATTTGAATTACCTGACAATGATTAAAACTTTTATTATTTACAAAAGTAAAACATGTTTGGTACCTTTATTATACAAGTAATTATCGAATAAGTTTTTCATATTAATAGGTGAAATATCAAAATATTTTCGCATGAAATTGATAATATCGGTTCAAAGAGGGAAAAGGTAACTGATAAAGATAATAAATTTGTGGATGGTCTCAAAATCAGCTGTTACGTCATTTTTTTCAATATTATAAATTTTTTTAAAAGAAAATACGAAAATTTTTAAGTTGAATAGTGAAACGTCGTTTATAAATTTTATACCGTTTAAACAGTTTAAATTATCAAACCGTCAATTTACGATAACTTTGGTAATACGAAGGACTAGGTAGTGTTAACGATTATATTTCGAATTTTAAGAGCTCTTAAGAAGTAAAACCTTTACAATTTTGTTGAATAGTAGCTGAATAAGCTCAAAACTAGACCATATACCAGGTAATTCATCGTAATATTTTGCGAATTGAAAGTATTTTAACTCTTTTTCTATATTATTTGTCCACCACATTTTGATTTCAATATTAGTGCACAATCTGGAGTCTTAATGCCGAAGGAAGCCGGAAAGGGTTTCTAGCGAGACTTGTTCTATTAATCAACAAGATTCGGTTTTCATGCATTTTCCATAGATTTTGGTATAGTATCACAAATATCCGCGTATTTTCGTATAGGGTTCTAAATAAGTCTGGCGATAACGTCTAGTAATGGTGTATCAGACTATAGGTTAACGAAGGTTTTTAAAAGTAAACAATATTGCGTTTTATTTTCTGTTTCCTATATATATGAATTCAATTGAAATTAGACTTTTAAAAGTGAAACGTAGAAACTCAATTCGTTTGTGACGATAAAGGTTATGAGAGAATTCCTAACGGTCATACCAACAGGGTAGGTAATCTCGGACGCTACATTTCCAACTCATGATACCTATAAAAATACTGAAACAGAGTCATTCCATGTGGTGTAAAAGACTAGTATATCTTTACACTCCATAATAGTCCCTAAACGTGTATACAACGGGATATTAATAGGTAAAGCTATGGGAATGATGATTTAAATAATATATAATATAAAGAGATTTATAATGGCTTGCAAAGATTATATATACCAATAAGTAACCATAAATAAACATCACTTGAAAATTTCAACATACTTGATATGCAAACATAAAATTTACCAAAATACTATGATTTCAACTATAATCATGGTAAAAGCTCTACATACATTTGGATTCGTAACTGTCTTATGAACCAGAAATAACACTTTAAAAATGAAATTTTCTAGCGAATAACATTGTTTCATACGAAAATATCAGTTTTACAAAACTTAAGCTAATCATTGAATAAAAGAGCGCTAACATTTGGACAATCCAGCATCCAAACTTTAACAAAAAGCAATGTATTTTATCACATTCATAACCATATGCTATACTGGTTTAAAAAATATCGTTGGTAGTTCGTACAAAAGATCCTATAATATTTATAATTGTATGGAATTTGGCCTACGAAACGATCGTTTCGATAGAGTCAAAAATTTACTTTTCTAGTCAAAACTTAACCACAAAAAATATTTACACCTATATATAAACACATAATATGTTTTGGCCTAAAAACGTATTACAAACAACAATCTGTAAAAATCGATCACCGCTTATAAAAAATCATACTTTCTTGTTAACCGTTTTGGTGATAACGACTTCCTAAGTCTCCGTATGTAAAAAGACAGTCTTAATGTTTGCCGTATTAATTACAGCTAAATAATCTAGATAACTTATCTTTTTCCCTATTACTCGTAACAATCGGGTTTTTATTTATGAACAATAAATAAAATGTTTTAAAAAATCATTATAAGATTCTCAAGCTTTCCTATAACAAATGCGTATCTAAAGTCTTAATAATACTACACTAATGAGGCTTCGTATCTCATTTATATAGCCCACTTGACTCGATTAAAAAGGCGAATAGAAACATTGAAACTTGTTGATAATTTGATTGAAATAGTTAATATCCTCCGATTTTAATTTAATATTATTAATTCGTTTACGCTGATACTTTCGTTTTCGAAGACTGTTGTAATTGCAACAGCGACAATCACGGTCGCCTCGGCAATTACTATCGAGAAGATTTTTACAAAGCTTATTAGGAGCCTCGCAAAGCTTACTATTACGATTGCGAGGTTTACAATCGCATTCGTAAACACCATAACCACTTTTTCCAAGTTCCTGATTAAATATTTTTCTTTCTAGGTACAAGAAAGTATTTCTATACTATGGTTTGTTCTTATAGTATCGCGAGTCGTATTTTTCACGACTATGATTAATGACATACTTATCATATAGTTCTCGTTGGTCGTCGACTTTGACAAAATTATTGTAAACTTTATAATTTAATATATGTACTTGCGAAGGTTTAATTTATGATTCACTAGGAAGTAGTTATCGTAAATATTCCAGTCTAACGAGATTTCATTATTTATCACAACTTTACATTGATTTTAATTACGTTGATTGAATGTAACTATTGTTCGTACGTATATGAACTTAGTTTCAATATATTTACGAAACCTATACTCGTTTTTCAAAAAATCCCGTAAAGCAAATATTCATTTTCGAATCCTTTTAATAACATCACCTTTAACCATGAAAAAGGAGTTTTGTTAGTACATTGATAATAACTTTTGAACTGGGAGAGGTTAATTATATTGATTTTGATCGAAAATCTCCGTATTTTTCCAAAGGACATAAAACCCTTATAAAAAAGTACCGAATATAAATATAATTTGGCGTTTGGCATTAGGATGAAACTAGGAACACCCCTATACGAGCGTCCAAAAGCTTTATACATTAATAAAAATACATTACAAATTATAGTAATAATATCTATATTGTTGGAATTATAATACTCCGGGTTTTACATATTTATTTCCTCCCATTTTAGTCGACGAAAGGCATTAACGATTAAGAATTAAAAGACCGGCGTAACCCGATCCTTATAATTATGGGAACGTTTGAAGATGTAAAAATAAAGTCGATAACTGTAGTCATAAGCGCTGCGAGGGCGAGGCAGAGGACTATAAAGACGAGAACGCTTATTTCTCTTATGATTAAGGGCTTTAAAACGATTTTCTATGAATATTTCATGGTTTTCTATTTTCTTTCATAAACCTATTTGAACTGAATTAAAATATTTATTAAAGGTTATGTTTTTTTAGGCTACTTGTTACTGTAAACAACTATCCTATTTTCATTCTAATAAAGAATTTATAGTAAGTCACAGTTTATAAACGGGCGTATAGAGGTATGTAAAGACAATTAACGAAAAAAAATATGTAAAGTAATGTTTAAGCGGGTGGTAAGCTTTCTGATTTTGCTACGCATATGGCGAAGAGTTACAAGTAGGGGATTTAGGCCAAAAGAATGTAGCTTGCGTTTGCTTTTGGGAAATTGGCGGCGATGAGAATGGCGGTAGCGGCTATAGTGGCGGCGGTAGTAAAGAGAGTGTTGGAGGTGGCAGTAAGGATATTAGCGGCGGTGACAAGGATAGCGACGGCGACGGCGAGAAGGCAGCGATAATGGAGATTACGGCGGAAGCGACGGTGACGAAGGTGATGGTAGCGGCGGCGATAATAGTGGCTGTGGCTGTGGTGAGGATATCGACGATAAGGACAAAAAGAAGATAGGGGCTTGGTGCCGATGAAAAGTGGGGGGAAAAGGTTGAAAGATCGTAGAGTCGAAAAGCGAAAAAGAAAGGAAAAGTTTTGGCAGAGTAGGGGAAAAAAGAAAAGGTGGGGGGGGGGGGGTTATTCACTTTGTTTTTTACAGAATAGAACTGCTAACCTTACTCCTTTCATTTTATATTATTGAGAACGGTTAAAAGTAATATCGGCTTCTTTTAAACTTTTTGGCTTACAGCTACCATTTATTGGTAAGTATATATGTTGGCAACATAATATTAACACAGTATAGTATTCTAACTATAAAAGAGTAAGAAACCAGCTAAAAAAAAGCTTAGCGAAAAGTTGAGCATGTATGAGAAGACACAGACATGTTCCTTCCCATTTTCCGTTCTTCCTTATGTAGGAGTAAGCTTACTCCTATGTATCTCGTCATATAAGTGTATAATATGTTTCGAGCGTAATTTTACAGTACGGCTTAATATATAGCATATCTTTTACTACGTTTTTTATGTTATTTCAAGCTCTCTATTTGTTTTAAGTGGTTTGTAACGGTGAATCGTTTCATTAAAATGTGAATTTAATGTATCTATCATTTTGAAGCATTAGTATTAGCCAATATCAAGCGAATGAAAGAGTTTTTATCCATGAAATAGTTCGAGTTTAAGTGTTTTCAGAGAGCCGGTTGGTCAACTAGAGCCGTAAAAAAAGGGGAAACCAGATATAAATAACAGTTACGTTGTATAACCCGCTTACAACGGTTTTAGAGGCTGTAAAATTCGATTTCGTAATGTTTAAAGCTTTTTAACCCGAGTTATGGGTTTTTTAACAATAACAAACTCATTAAGTACGATCCCCCAAACTAGAAAACTTCCTATACGGGTATTATTTTCTATTGTTCAAATGGTTTTCATTTCAATTTTATAATTATTGGGGCATTTTATAGAGGAGACGGTGTTCTCGTTGTTAGCTATCAAGCCGATTAAGCCCCGAAGAGTCAAACGATATACAGCTAAACGTTTCTAGTATTTATATTGCGTTTATGATCGTATTTATAGCCGAATTTATCGTACGTATAAAATAGGAAGTAATTTTTGGTAGGCCTTAGACGTTGCAACGTTGTCGATTTGATTGGTCGAAGTAACAGTAGTCTTGCGTAGTCAGATGGCAGATGTATTGTTGTAGGTTTGGCAGACCGCAAGCCGGTTTGCACTGTAATTTGTATGGCCAATTGCTTGGCCTGTGCCTTAGACTGAAGTGCAACATATTGTATTCAACTTACACCCAATGCGGTAAGTCCGCACAAAGCAATACACTTGCAGTACAGTTAACTTTACTTACATTAAAGTTAACATACTGCACTGCATGTAATATTATTCCAATAGTAATAGTGTTTGTGTATATAATTACGGGGCTACAGAAACTAGGGAAGCGAGTGTAAAAAGTAGTTCGCTTTACATTCTTAGTAAATAAGTATTAGCAGATACTAATATGATAAAATTCGATTTCCTATCCCTTCTTTACCGGGCATATAGTTGTTGTAACGGGAACGGTCGTAGTATTTTTTTAATCAAAGATTCCTTTACTCAATTGATATTTTGCATAATTTCTCGAAATATAAGAATTCTTTGAAACCAACATACTAAAATTCTAATATACTTTTCTCCTTTTGGTTACAAAGTATTAAGGTAATTGGTGTACGCCTAAAACAAAGCTTTATACTAGTTGAAACGTTAATAATCTTATTGAAACGGTTTTAAGATTTAATTTGTGTTCGGAATAAGATAATTAGTATATTGGATAGAATTTGTATATCAATCTCTTACATATCATTATAGATAACCCTCGCCGTAAATTTAGAACTTATATTGTTTTCTCTTCGCTTTCTCTTACTCGTCATGTCAAATAAGCGAAACAACTGAATAATATTTGAGAATGAGATTATTAAAGTTTATTAGCTTAGGAAAGTATTCAATTAATTCGTTAACAAATAAATTTCAATCGGTGTTAACCCAGGTTCAAAAGCTATTTCTGTTTTAATTACTTGAAGAACTTTTAAAGATGTTCCATCAAAAAGTCGTATAGATTATATAGGAATTTTTTTTCGCTATGTGGGTGTATTGAAACCAGCATAATGTAATGGAAAGCCCTTTAAAACAATTGGAAACCCTTGGTATTTTTTATTTATAAATCAGAATATTTTGAATTAGGACGTCTTTATAACAAATAACGGACCCATTATACATTATTGTGGTTACTACAATGAATGGAGAGTATTTAAATATAACTTTAACAAAGATATATCAAGGTATAAAACTTTTAAAGTAGCGTTGAAAGATTTTCAAGAATTTAAAGAAAACCGATAAGTACGTTTCCTACAGAGCCTTTTTCAGGGAAATATATTAGACAGTGTTGTATTTCGAGAGGTTGCGAACAGCGCCTTAAAGCTTCTTCATATACAATGAAAAAGTTATGTTGTTGAGAATAACTGACGGCTTATTTTCACCAGTTCTGGTAACTTATAGAACGTTTTGTTAAGGTGTAATAGAGGAATTTAAAGCGATTATAATGGTTTGTATGATTTAAAGGTCTGGTATATCGGCGGGAAATATTGGCGTAATCGTATAGTTCAACGCGATAAAAAAGAATATACGTAAAGCCGTACGAGCATATTTATCTTATGTTGGGTATAATCCGTTAGGGTTTTTTTTAATGGTCAATTTCAATTAGAAAATCGAAGATCACTTAATATTGTATCTTGTAAAGGTTTGATTCTCCGTTCTCACTTTTGTTTGTATCATAGGCCACGGTATTGAATACTATAATACTTTATTCAGTAAATTGAAGACTGTCAAAACAAACGATAAATATGTTAAAAACCTATTTGTAAACCAGATACATTAATTATCGAAACTTTAGGTAGATTTTTGAAATTTTGAAACCCATATAAAGGACTTTAACACTAAAAATTTAGGGGCGGTACGTAGCTGCGTCCTTTTCCGCCAGAAGTGGACTAGTTTCTTGGCGCTTTTACTAGGGTCTTCTTTATCATTATAAATGCTAAGTTTCCCCCATTAGAGCATTAAAGGCGTTTGTCATTAATTTGGCTCCTTTGATGTTATCTATTGTAGGAACTATTGAATAACTTTTCGGCTATATTAAGAGATTTTATAAAAGTTTGGTGGAAGCGTTAACAAACGTGGCGGCTGCTTGTGAATATGTTGGGAAGGTTGCTATGATTTTTTTTATTGCTACGATTTCATTATAAATCCGATTAACTTTCTAAAGCATTATAACATCGGAATTAAAGTCTGAGATACGTTTCTGATTAACTAGACAACTGACAAAAGAACATTTTGTTCAATAACTAGCGACTTAACCCTTTTTCGAGCATCAAAAAATGGTTTTATATTACCAAACACCTATAAAATTCATCGATACGATCTTTTTACATATTAGGTTTAGTTATACCAACTTTAAATAAATAAAAAAAATACTTTAAAACATCTCATACCTTACAAAACCTTAAGATAAAACCCGTTGCAGCTTTATCTAGAACGTTTTGAATATTCGAAAATTATTCTAATAACGACCAAATTTTCAATACAAAAACCCAGATAACAATAGTCTATAACAACTCCAAACAACTTCGTTAATTCAATTACGAGCTTCAAAAATGAAAGTTATAGTTTATTAGCTATAAAAGACTAATACGAATTGCAAGTTTACGGTAACTAAAGTAATATCCCCACAAAAACGAACAAAAGCTATTAATTGAATATTGAGGAAATTAATTCAAGGCATATAATATACCATCTACTACTTATTTATGAGTGTAAAGTCTATATATATCGAATATTCAATCTGCAAAATGACCATCAAATACGCTTTAACTACAAATTTTCAATCAACATGCATTTCAGAAGAAAATTAAATTTGTAAAATCTCCCATGAAAGGGTTTTGGAAAAGATACAAACTTGCATCATTACTGAAAATGGTCACCTCTGACCAAATACCCTAATTATTCTAAGCAATTGTTATCATAGATAACCTAAGAATCAATAATAAAAACAGGATACAACACACTACAGGTCTTGACACCAAAGTGAAGAGATATGGAAACCATTAATATAATATTGTGTTTACCTTCCTTCAATCCAGGGTTTACCCGCATTGTTCATATCTTTTTAAAAAGATAAGTAAAAATCGAAGAACTAATTTCATAGGAGAAAAAAAACCATTATTTTCTCGCAGTTTTCCAATATCACCTAACCCTGGTATAATCTTACGATTTACTTCCCAGACTATCCAACAAATGAGACCATGCCCAATATAGTTTTCTTTATATCAATACTCTCCCTCTTTAGACATGGTTTCTCATATGAAAACGCTACACTTATCAATTACGTTTTAAAATTCTTTAAAGAATAAGATTCTACAAAATCAAAATATAGTGAAAATACATGATAACGAAACCGTATTAGAATGTAATCAACTTGATTCAAAAAGATCATGAAGATTACATCAATGTCTCTTCCACGGCTAATACGATTCAAATGAAAAATAAGATAGAGAAAAAAGGAAGTTGACCTATGAATACAAACTTTAGATTATCAACAACAAAATGAACTAATTCTCTACACTAAGATCCTCAATATAGCTCTTTTTCTGTAAACTCTAAATTAGTAACCATTATGAAAATAGCCTGAAATACCCTTGAAATAAGGAATTTCTTCACAAAACTCTATATTCCTAGTTCAATCTCTATCTTCAACTATAATAGAGGCGCTATCAAGTAATCAAGGCACCCTAAATATCATCAACACATTCAACATATCCCTGTTGAAAAACCGTTATCAGGGATAAAGTTAAACGTATTTCTATTCACATCAGACAGATTCCAACAAATGAACATTCAATTGACGTGATAATAAAACGGTTACCAAGTGCAAAACACAAAACAAATAATGTGAAAGCTCTAATATATGAAACAAAATATAGCTAATAATCAATAATCTATATACTACAATATTGTAAATCACGGTATGATGTTGTATGTCTGTTGTATATTAAGTTTAATTTCTCAAAACCTTGATGAAAATATTGAAAAAATACCAATACTATAGGTTATCGATTGATATTGGACCTTCATCAATCCTCTTATTTTTTTGGATCTTAATTCCATTCAATTTTGTTTTCTACTCTACGTGGTCTTCATTCAAGACTTTCAAAAAAAAATATTGTTTTGCTATATAGAAACTTGAGAGACTGAACCTCGGGGGGGGGAGGGGTTAAATTTGAACAAATATAGTCGATACAAGTCTGTATAACGTCCATATATAGGAATTAACACCATGAATACAAAGAACTCTCCGAAGATAAATATTTTCACCAAAGAACTAGGAAATGATATTTCCAAAACATAGGGGAATAGAACTAAGGATTACATCTAGTTTCAGCTGTTTATACTGTTAGTACCTACTATTGTATAGTTCTGATTAAAATGATTGAGATTTATAACGATTCTTTTGATTATATATTAATATTATTGATGGGTGTTTTGAAATTTCAGAATTATCGATTAGAATGATGGTTGAAGTAACAGTATTATTGCAAGAATCAAGTGGTGGATGTCTTGTTCTAGGTTTGGCAGACTGCTATCCAGTCAGCATACTAATTCATATTGTTAATTGCTTGGCCTGTACCCAATATTTAATTGGACACTATACTGCAATTTACTTTTAGAATTACAGTCAGTATTGACTACACTACACTTGAATATTATTCCAACACGGACGGCTTTTTAGTTTGTAGTGTTAGTACATTTTATTGGAAAATTTTTCAGCCACATAAGTTGTTTCCTGTGTCTCTCCTACTACTATTTGTGTAGAAATTTCACTCTCTGCCACTTGTAATCCCGCCAACAATTATTGTATCTCTTCTGTACTCTGGTCACTTAATACATATAATTAGGTACCAATTTAAACCGTGCCAGTCAATGAAATCTGTATTGATAACATCTTAGGCTTTTTGTTAGTTATCTAGTTTGCTAAGGTACCACATTCTTATTTACCATCGGCTGTTACATAATATTTTGACAGGTAGCTTCTTGACGTAGACCTCAATTCATATAATTAGCATATTATTATCCAGAAATCTTTCCAATGCCCTATTTGGTGTAACCTTCGTTATAACATTAGTCGGTTTGGCCTCAACATCGATCCATTGAAACTCCTTAATTTTCATGCTTTTTTAGGCTTTATAGACAGCTATTAAGTCGATTATAAAACGTTTTCCATTAATCGTTTACAGCTTAACGAGGTATTTGAATAGTCTTTTTCAATCTATATAAATAATGACCAAAAAGTTTGAATTTTTAATTTTTCTTGGTAACGATATTATGTTTTGTCCATATGAATATACAAGTGTTGAAATCGGTTATCTTACCGTAAACTTCGAAAACGCATTCGTTTTATAAAACCATTTTACATTTGAAAAGAAAAGTCTAATAAATAATGTTTTCTATAACAGATAACTGATTATTCTGAAATCCGTCCTTATTAACGATTATAATACAGAATGCAATTTATAACGATAGGTTAATGTTATTAGCGAAAACCTGTTCGTAAATATTATCAATTTGACTTTATACAGATTAATTAAGATTGTATTAATCACTCGATTCATATTATCCTTTTATAAATTCAACCGCTTATTTAATCAATTATAATCCCTATAATCTGAGTTTTCAACTTATACCATAACTCATAGATCGTACGATGTATTTGGTTGATATAGGGTCTTAATTTAATTGCTATGGACACGCTATTTCAAGCACTTTTTAACCTTTGCGACGTTAAAATTGTAAATCTCACACAGACCAATAATTTTTCTTCTTAAAAAAAAACCGAGGTAGGTGTTGTTAACTTTATGTATACGAATTAACGATTTATTTAAATCTCAATATTTACCTTTAGTCAAAGTTGATATCGGTTTCTGATTATAAAACTTAGAGTCCTTGATTATATGCATTTCCGTTGATATGAAGACAGCAGTTTTAACGCCAGGGATATCATCAATTTATATACCCACTTTACGAAAAAAATGTTTTAGCTTACACAGCTAACAGGTATAAGTCGTAGGTTGAGTATTTCCCACTTCTTTTAACTTGAAGTTAGATTTTTAAGTTAAGAACCAATAAATATCCTTTTCTTCCAATTCGTATAGTGGTTCAACGTATTATATTAACATTCCTATTAATTGTTCATTACACAGTTTTTCAAGTTATTCCAGTAATATAATCCTTTATAAATTAGTCTCCAATCATATATACGCTCAAATAATATTACAGCGATTGACTTTGTCTCTTATTAGTGCTTCCTATCAAACTTTTTTTAAGGGACTACTTACTATTAGCTAATTTTCCAAATTGTTAGACAATACGTAAATATTTATTCTTTGCTTTCAATTTTGTATACCTCAGTAATTAGAAAGAAAATTTGGTACATTTTATCCTTATTATTCCCCTCAACCTTGTAAATAATCTTCAACTTAAAGACTGTATCCTTAGAATCCAAGATGTTAAGTTTGTATTTAGGCATGAATTGTACTACTTTTCGTTTAAAAAGTCCATCAATTTTAACTGTATCTTTTTTTTTTCAAAGATTTTCCTCAGGTCTTGATAATTCCTTGATTACGAAGTTTCGCACCTAAATATTAACTATTACTTTTTGATTTTTAATCTAAGTAGTTATGTAAATGCACTCTAGTGTGAATTTGTTACCTTAATATTGAGTAGTTTTCTTTATTTTTTGTTGGCCGCGACGGTGTCTATTTATCAACTTTTCAATTGCAGGATGAGAAGGGTTGTATTAACTGATTCACTCATCAAAAGGATATTTATGGATATTCGCCTTAATATAAAGTTTGAGTTGAGTTGTGCGGAACTTAGTAGGATCGTGAGCAGTTTTAACAACTACGTTTGGATTGACGATACTGTAAATCTTTAATGGTTTATGATATTTTTATGGTTTTAGTTAAAAAATATCATTCATTT
Organism: Anisogramma anomala; assembly: GCA_038502455.1. Classification (NCBI taxonomy): domain Eukaryota; kingdom Fungi; phylum Ascomycota; class Sordariomycetes; order Diaporthales; family Gnomoniaceae; genus Anisogramma; species Anisogramma anomala. The sequence goes on along the minus strand of JASMMZ010000005.1, from coordinate 4,680,925 downwards.
TATATACCCAATTTAGAACTCCATTAGTCGTGTAGCTGTTCCTAGTATTGAGCATATTATTAATTCGACGCTTGCGAGATTCCTTCTCTAGTTTCTTTCAGATCTTATCATACGTAGTAGCCTTTTGAAATATATTTGGTAATACTCAAAATATATTCATTAATCCATAAAATTCTTCACAACTTAGCAACTTTGGAATGAGGTTCTGGGGCCTTTGGTATGATTGCGGCCTTTTACCACTATTTGAAAACATGATTCCTAATCCGTAGAACTTTTGATCTTGAATATAAATACGTTATACTTTTTACGAAATAATTCGTGTATCTTTTCAATTTTCTAGGTACTTGAATAGGCTTTAATAGGTACTTGTTTACATTAAATACCGATTTTTTTGGAATTCATATGAAATATCACTATAGGAAAGTTAATGCTAACGTCGTAAACAGCAATTTTTCTTGGCTCTGGGTAAGTATTCATTAAAAATACCCTTAATGACTCCTAGGTATTTTTCGCTGATGGAAACTTGAGGAACTTGGCACTGTATAAAAAGACAAAGAATTTCATAACATTGAAAAAAGTTCATTATTTGAACAAAGGTCGTAACCTACGATTATTCTTCATCATTTGAATAAAGGTCCTAACGTACGATTATTCAAATTTTAGTCTTTATTGTTCTTTAAAGTCAAGGAGCGTGGATAAGAGTTTATAAATGCTGGCGAAGTTTTTTAATTGACTTTAATGCCAAGTATTCTAAATATTTATATCTCAAATATTCAAGGACTTTATATAATTGTTCGATGGCTACGTAATTAAGGTATTGTTGTCACTGATTTATTTAGAACTCTGGGAGATTTTTTACCGTTATATATGGTCCCTAAAGTTGTAAATATTAGTGTTACTATTTAAAGGCGAAAAGAAACCCCCGGTTTCCTTTCACCAGCTTATAAACGGTAACGTCAATGTTAATGCCAAGGATTTCCCTATGTTTAAGTAGAATAATCATGGGGTAAGAGACTTGAGGATATTGAAAGTAGTTGGTTCAATAATTATTGACATAATCGTGGATTAAATCAATGATATTTCTTTTTTTGGGACGAAGTTAACTTTGGCTTATCCGGTGTTTTAACGAATAATTTCAGAAGCGGTAACGTTTTTCCGTTGTAGTAATATATACTATAAGTACTTTTTTATCGTATATTTTAATTCATTTGTATGTAGCATAATTCTTTGAAGTTTTTTCTCCACAAAACAATGCCGAAAAATCAAAATGTGCAATAGTTTTGGTACCTTATTTTCGTAGAAAATATATTCTTCTTTACCTAATAGATAGTATCAGAAAACATGATAGGCTAATTACCATGTTATTTTAGAAGCAGTATTTTCATGCGATGTTTTCAACTTTAATGCTTCTTCTTCATCTCTTACCGCGTTTTAGGTCATATAATAATCGACACAATGTTAATAATCCTTTTTTAAAACAGTATGGTATTAGGTATAATACATTAAGAGCCATTTTTAGCGATGAAAAATGAGGTAACGACTTAACTAATAGCCGGCCATACCATAAACCCAATACTTTTTGTTATAATTATAACTATTATTCTGATAATGACCACATCCGTTGAACCTTTACTCACATTGTTATTACTAATATATATTTTGGTTGAAGAGCTTTAGATTAGGTACCACGTTTATGGACTTTCCGTACTTACAATCTATATAGTACGTAATTGAAAGTTTTTCGCGTTCCGATCACGGAAAATGTTTACTTAGGGGTATATATTAACGGAGTTCGGCCTATGCACTATTGAAATAGTTAACGAGGATTGACACTGGTTAAGAATGAACTTGAAGGTAATATCTAGCCGTTATAGTTTGTATTAAATTTCTGGAATACAACCGATAGCCACCCAAACCTGTTAATAAAATATTGCTTCGTTAACCATTACTCTCCCTGCCTTTCATCAATAAAACATGATTTACTTAATATCTAGTTGAAATATCCATTAGTATTTCCATGTTAATTTATTAGCTATTATTTTTAACCACCGCGTTATAACTTGATTCACCTATTCTTATATAAAATTAACGTTGTAATCGAAATAACATTTCATTCGGTTATAGATTTGATGATAGGTAATTGATTTGATTAAAAAGTTCACGTTGTAAATATTTGGGTAACTTTTAGGGATTTATAAAAGTATTGAGTGGAAATTTATGGGTTAAACCTCTATTTATTTTTAGATGTTGAGGAATGGTATTATTTTTATATTATGTATATTATCATGTTCCCCGTTATAATTCTCTTTATTATTCCTGATCTCAGCCAAAATCGTTGATGGTATTCCAAGATGATATTAATTAATTTTATCAGTTAGGGAGGTAAGTGACGATACTTGTTGCAGTCGTCCATATTATTTCTTGCCAACTCAGGGTTTTGATTTTCAGAGTCGCAGTTATAAAAACAGTTGCTAATTATTTAACCTAACTAATAAAAATTTATTATATTAATTGTTCTGAGCTTACGTCTATACGCATACTTTTTTGAACTTCATGTAGTCGCAATGTACAAAATATTTCCTTGAAAAACTTGAATATCTTGTGAAAAGTGTGGATATTATCATATATCTCTAAAGTTAGTAAGCGGACATGCTGCAAGTTGTATGCTTGCAGAGTGCACGGTAACGTGCCACACTGCAAGGTGCATTCTTGCAAAGTGCATGATAGCGTGCCACTACCCAGAAGGGGTATTAGAATAGTGCATGGTAGGATGCCACGACCCAGAAGGTAGATTGGCAGAGTACATGGTAAATTGCCACTACCTGGATAAAAGCTGATAAACTCTCATACAAGGCGTATCATCTGTAAATACATCTTTTCCTTTCTTACACTCCATCTTCAATATACACTACAACTCTTTTACTATTACCTTTACGTTAACGTACCCGGTAAAATAGACATTACCGATACTACTCAGTAACCGACTCGGTTGACTATAAACAGCCTACGAGGAAAAAGATAAATCTAAGTTAAATACCTATAACGAGATATTACAGAGATCCAATTTCTTGGATTTCAATACTACGTTTTACAAAAAACACATGGGATTGTAAAAAAAAAAAAAAACAATGAAAGTAAAGTAACTTTAAAAAGAGAAACTTGAGTATAATATTATCAACTCGTTTGGTACCACATTTACTAAAAACCCTATTACGTCACAAATAAATAGGTTAACACTTTAAACGTATTTGGGCGCTTTTTACAAATCGTTCTATTACGTATTATGTTACGTAAACTAAAACTATTAAGTTTCGAACCCTTTTGTTAAGGTCTATCCGATTTTAAAGTATTATTCGAACCGTTTATAAACTTCGAAAACAGCTTAAAATACAACTGTTAAACCGCCCCTACAATTACTCTACGTGTCAAAACCAATATCGTAACCATGTACCAAAATATATACTAGGCGCCTAAAACACATTTCTAAACGTTCTAACACATTTGGCGAACTCTAAACACATAATTCACAGTACTTACCACAAAGCAACGGGATTAATACCTCAATTGGTAGGAATAGCCGTATTATAAAAGCCTTATTTATTATAGCTCAACGTAATAAAAACCAGATCAAAAAGAAAAGAAAATTTGATAGACAGAATTGATAAAAAGATACGAGCTAACGAAACACAAAATCACAAATTATAAAAATAAAAATCGGAAAAGACCTCAAAACACTTTGCACACGTAAAGTTTCAAAATCTACGAAAAGCTAACCGCGCTCTGTGAAAGGTATACGAAGCCTAAAGAAATGAAGAAAGGAGTAAAATCTACGAAAATAATCTACCATTCGGGTCGAATACAGTCATTTTCAACAAGGAACTTTAAAAAAGACATACAAACCAAACCACTCCCCAAACACAATTAATGCCCCTGTCGACCGTAATGAAAGCGGTCTAAATAAAGATAACGAAACTCCCGAAAATAAGATAAATGGTACTGAATAATAATACAGACTTTATGGACCGATATTTACTAATTAAGACCTCAACCGCGATATCCCGCTACATTGGTTCTCTTCTAATAGAAGTAATCATACTCAACCTACTAATTTTGCCAAATTATAAGATACAGACCAAAATTTTCATAGCGAATCCTACAATATCCTGAATAATATAATCCGTATAATGTTTAACACTCACTAAAAAATGGATATTAAACCTTCGAAATTCGATATAATCTTACCTCATACACAGATTAGATAAACCAAAAAGTAGTATATATTCCACCTTAATCAAATGAACACATTTACAAAGTGTTATCACCGCTTAACAATTCATTTCAACACGAAAATAAACCACGAACTTTACGAAAAGAACTGGATATGCACGATGTGGGAATATGTAAGAAATCAGCGTGAAAATACATGATACCGAGAATCACACCTCTATAATCACACACCTGCAGGGATTAACAACCATGCCGCCGCCAACTGTCTAAACTAACTCGAGCATACACTACAACCACTATCGCGGCCAAATGGGGAGGGCAAAGGAGGGGCTGTGTCGTTGTAGTTGTCCTCATCCTTGTAGTTCTCCTCCTCCTTGTCTCCTTCGCTGCTGTTGCTACTGGCGCTACCACTATCACTGTCATCAACGCCGCTATCGGCGACGCCACCAGAAGGAGCACCTTGCGCCTTGAATTATATACTCTTATACAGGGAGCGCGGGAGATCTTTACCCTCCTTACAATAATGCGTGATAATGTCATCAGATTTACCTACGCAATATATATATAAGCTTGCCTTTTAGGCGGAAATACCAGGCTTCATTTTCTTAAGCTGTTGGTTAACGCTTATTACTAATTAATATCGATTTATTCTATATATTTTTCGAAAGTGTTTTTTTTTTTAGAAACGCTTCGAATAGAGTATTCAAATAGTACGTAATTATTAATCACTATTGGAATTATGAATTAGAGGAGAATTTACCATAAAGAAGGCGATCACGTAATACTGCTTTAACCTACGGCTCTAAATCCATCGAAATAGGGGCGTATTCGTTATTAATTCGTTTGTAACGGTATTAACAGGTAGATCAACCCCCGATTGAACTATGATCATTGATAAACTTACCAGCAGTCGCGGACGCGATATACGGCACGTAAAGTGTATCTATTAGCGGTCTGGGAACGCGAACTCAGGTACACCGCTTTAACATTTTATACGTCAAAAAGGCTTTGCAGTGTACTCTCGCGAGATGTAGCTCGAAGCGGCGGACAAATTCATTAGACTTCACTTCTTTAATAAAGACATTAATATAATACAAATTAATAGGGGAAATTAATAATACGAATAGCGTTATAACTCAACAAAGTCACGCTTTTATCGGAAAAGAGTTACCGTTACGGGTAGAAGGGTTTTTACTCGTAACTAAAAAGTAAGGTTGATAACTTTAAAGGCTCCCCGCTTTTACCCCTAAAAGATAAAGAAAGGATGAGAGTATATAAAAAAGTAAAAAAGTTAAAGGCTTTGTCGGCAGTGGCGGCGAAGAGGAAGCTGGAGATAATGGGGTTTGGGCTAGAGTTAGGCTAGTGGGCGACGGTGGCGGCTACTTTTTTGCGTTTACGTTGTCGTGTCAAACGGAATTCAAAAGAGAGATTTTTACGAGTTATCTATTTTGAAAAGAGGTTAAAACGTAGAGTTAGTTAAGAGATCTACCTATATGAGAGGCTCGAATAATTAATTTGGATAGTAGTTTAGGTGTATATACGTCGAGTAGTTGATTGTGGACTTGCGTTGTAAGGGGATACGCGTCGTTAAAAGAGAAAGAAAAGAGGTTTTCCTTGGATCGATAACGATGTAAATTATTATTGTAACCCTAAAACACACATAATCAATGATTACACATTTACCATTAAACTCCTATAGAGATTAATAACCATGACGCCATATATTTCGTAAATTAACTAGGGTTTATATTATAACCATTACTGTTATTAGAACTATTGAATGGAATCTGACCGCTAAAACTAATGATTCAAATTATTCTTGCTACTAGAACTGTAAGCGAGAACCTTAAAATAATTACTTTTAAATATTATGATATTGTACTATTAAATGGGATTTGGATAAACCAAACTGTCATTACTAAATTATGGATACGAACCATATAGAGGCAAAAGAAGATTATTTATATGCATATTTATTGGTATTACTTTAGATGCTGTAACGTTGTCGATTTGATTAGTCGAAGTAACAGTAGTATTATAGTAGTTAGATGGTGAATGTATTGTTTTAGGTATGGCAGACCGCTATCTGGTCTGCACAGTAATTTGTATAGTCAATTTCTTAGCAGGTGCCCTAGTATGAAGTGGGGTATACTGTACTGAACTTACACCTAATATAGTAAGCCCATACTACACAATAAACCCAACTTGTAGTTAGTAGAGTTAATTTTACTAAAAGTGAAATTAACCTATTGTACTGAAAATACTACTATTTTAATACTGGCGGCTTTTAATTTGTATACGTATGTTGGTGTGGTTAATTCATCTTTTTTGGTAAACACTAAACTACGACCTCTTTAGCTAGCTAAACCCCTATTAATTTTATTTCACCCTTGTTTTCAATTATACCTAATTCCATGCAAATTAACCCCAGTTTCCGTCAATTAACCTACGGCTTCGAGGCCTGTCTTTCTAGATTTTCACAAAAATTTCTTTAGTTACAAACTCGTGTAATTCTTCACTTTAACTGTGTTAATTAAATAAGTTCACATCGTTAATTCCCTGGTAGTCTTCCAGTTTTCCAGCACATCTCTAAACGTCATTACGTGATTTGAGCTTTCCGGGCGGCCTATTTACGTAGCCCTCAATGTGTATGGTTAGATTATTTCTTTTTAAAACCCTTTTTAGGGCCTTTTTCAGAAATACCCTCGTTATAGTATTAGAAGGATTATTTTTGCTGTTACTTTATCGGAACTCCTCAAACTCCCTCTTTTCGTAGACTTCAAAAATTGCTATTTCATCGATCATTTAGCGTTTTTCGCTAGTAATTTCGAGTTTCGAAAGGTATTCGAATAGGCTTTTCAAGTCGATATAGATAACTATCGGGATTTCATAAATCTTAAGTTGACTGTTAATAACTTTAAGGGTTTTCCATAGTGTTAGGACTATATTAAAGCCTGTTATTATACTGTAAACCACTAGAGTCAATACGCTTCGCGTGATCCTTTTTTATTCGATAGAGGTCTAGTGAATTGTGCTACCAATAATATTGAATTAGTTTTTCTGCTCATCTTCGTTAACGAGGGTTATTAGAAAGACCATCTATAAAAATAGATTGGTGTTATTTCCGAAAACCCCATTCTTTAAAAATATTGATTTTGATTTCGATAAGTTAATTCAAACTATATTAATTCCTTGGTCCAAATTCTGTATTTGCTATTAAATTCTTTCGTTATGCCGGTTAAAGTCTTTACCTATTGTATTTTATACTTACGTTGTGATAAACAGGTTGTAAAAAGCCTCCAGTTAATAAAAGGTGGTAATAAAGCTACTACAAGTACGTTGTTTTAGGTATCGTTAGGCTTTGGCTACGTTAATCTTGTCGATTATAGCCAAATTGATTTCTTAGCCCTTTTGGCGAAAACTAAGGCTAATATTAATACGAAGTATGTAGATTAACGATCTGTTCAAGTTAATTTAATTATCTTTCGCTAAAGTTGTTACTGGTTTGTAATTTCAGAACTCAAAATCCTAAATCACCTATTGTTCTGATGTTATAAAGCTAGCCGTTCCGACTAAGAGGGTGTAGTTATTCTGTATACCTATTAGGCCGAAATAGTTTTTTATATTACTATTAAGTACGGGGCGTATATTAAAAAATTTATACCTAACTGTAATTTGAAGTGTTACTAGTAAGTTAGGAATCAATTAACGTATGTTTTAGTCAGTATGTATAGGGTGTTGATATATCGTATTACCGTTATTAGAGAGTAGATAGCACGTAGTTTCTATGGAAGCTTTAAAAATATAATCAGCTGTAAATCCATTATTAACTATATATAGGTTTGCTTTATATTACGATTATGAAGCGTAACCTTCAATTCATTTTTAGCTAGTAAAGTTATTACTAAGGCGATTATTCAACTTTAGATGGTTTTTTCAATTGTTGGCGTCTGTGTAAAGATCTAGGTTTTGATTTTATCGCCATATCCTTAAGAGATTAGACGTGACTTCTCGTACGGCTGCCCTGTAATCTTACCTTTAACCTCGTAGATAATCATCGACTTAAAGATCGTGATATTCGGGTTTTATAGGTTAAAATTGGCGTTCGGTACTAATTATATAACTTCTCAAGCTAATAAACCGTTAATATCAACTTTATCGTTTTTCTTAAAAGTTTTAATAGAGGTTTTAATACTCCCTTGTACTTGGAGCTTTAATGTTAATTCCTCGTTATCCTTCTCTTTCCTACTTATCTAAGTATTATAAATACAGCTCGATATATATTCCTTCTTTTCATGAATCCTTTTCTTCAGCCTTCGTTTATTCCGGCGGACTACCATCGCCTTATAGATAACAGGTAAGGGAATTCTTTGTTAAATAGGTTGTTTGATTTTAGGGTATCCATCTTTAATAGCCTTAATATAAGGCTGAACCTCATTGATGAGGAACCTTATAAGACCGTTAATAGTTTTAATAACTATTTTTGAGTTTTAGATATTTAAAATTTTGTATGGGCCTTTTTATTTTCCCGGCTCCCGCTATACGAGGACTTTATTTTATAACGGCAAATCAAGTACTTGGATTGTTAAAAGATTATTCCTGGTATTAAGGGCGTCGTTAACCTAACAACGTGCCAATTCTTTCCGTAATTTTTTGAAAGCTTTACTTTAGGCTATAGCCCACTTTTGAGAAATTGTTATTGGCAGAAGTTTACTCGTTAATTATAGGTATGCTTCAAAAACCAATAGCGTTATCATTACACTATTATGGAGCATATTATTGTTTAAGTCTTTTACCACTATTTTAAGGTATACTTTTACATTTGTAAAACTTTCAATTTCCAATGTAAGGATATTATACGTTCGGAAAAGTAGGGAGTGTGCCCTTTTAACTTTCATAATACCTCAATAGGCCTTTAGGGATACTTATTTATACTGGATAACTATTATCATAGTATCTTCCTAAAAATTCACCGCTGTAAAGTTAGTGTTAACATAGTAAACGAAGACGTTGAGTGGGCCCCGGTACGTGTTGATTTATAATATACTTAGTGTTTCTTGTGTATCCTTCATCGAAAGAGATTTTAAAAACTAAACTTCTTGGGAAGAGTTTGCAGGGTTAACAACGTAAAACAAAAGCTTATTATGAATTAAAATATATTGATAAAAACCTCGTTGTAAAAGTTCCTATCATCATTTAATGTAAATTTAAATCGTTAGGGGGATTTAGATATGCGTTCAACCGAATCGGCAAAACTTTTTGATGGCTTTTGAGGTAAAGTATTTTATATTTTTATGCCTTGCAGACTTTAAAATTCTGTATGTGTATATGTTACTATATACCCCTACAGTTGGTATATGTAGTCCAAGAGGTAGTGCACTATATTGCAAGGTGCACTTCTGTAGAGTGCACGATAACGTGTCGCGTTGTAGGCTACACTCTTGCAAGACAAAGTGCCTCATGCGTGGAGCAGTCTGGAAGGGGTATTCCATAGCGCATTACAAAAGGACTACTGCCCGAATAAGAGGTTTATAATCTCCCATCCGTGGTGTATACTCTCTAGATTGCTTCTTTTGATCTATATTTCTTTTTTTTACTTCAATACCAATCATTTTAATTACTCTTCGTTTACATTCACGTGAATAAGATACTTTACCGACAGTATGGCTTATTAACGGCTGGATGGTTGATACGCCGATGTAATTAGCGTATTTACAGCTTCTTCAGGTTGAATACAACTGTTGAAAAGCCTTAAATATAAAAATATAGTTACCCCTACTTAAAAGTATAGGGAAACGTGAGGTTATTTTTAACCAGTTGGTTTATGTTAACGTCGATGTTCATACCAATGATCTTTATATCCTTTAAGTAAAAAACGAAGGTAGTAAAATATTTAAGGATATGGAACGTCATTTCTTTTACAATAGTTTAAATTATCGTTCTCCTTATTAACGATTGTTTTTCGCTTTTTCCGAAGCCGGATTAAGCCTTGTTAGTAATATAACAATTAATCCTAGTGTCTGTAGTACTTTACCTTCATAGTGATACATTTTACGAATAGCGTTTTATTAAGTACCTCGTTACTCCTATATTTAGCATAATACCTTAAAACGTATAGTCCGCATAACAATCGTAGAAGTTAAAGGCATATAAGGGTTTAAGGGCTGAACGTGGGTAAAGGTAAGAGTTTTTACCATCTAAACGGTATAGTAATTCGTGGTCGGCTAATTACTAGCCAAGTTGGGATTATTATCTTGATGATACTTAATCTGCTTAAAGTTATTGTTGTTGTTAATTGGTTTATCGCCTTCGAAGTTTGCAATTTAATTTGAATACTTTTGTTAAAAAATAATAGGGTATTATATATAGTATATTAACTTTTTGTTGTTTCGCTAGATAGGGGGACCGAGTTAACTAACAACCAGATTTGTTACAAATCCAATATCTTTTACTACTATTACAATGATACTGCTTACAGTTAGCTGGTCCGTTTTAGTCTTTACTTTATTAGCGCCAATGTAGTTGCTGCCTTTAGTTTGTAGTCGATAGGATGGACCTTAGACATTAAGAGAGCCTGTGGCCGTGGTTGCGGTCGACGTAATTAACTACCATAAAGTCTTTTTTATCCAAGTTAAAGAATTTGCCAGTTTTATATGCGCGCTATTACAGTGGTAAAGGAAGGAATGTAACTAGTGAAAAAAGAGTTCAAGGGTAGTATTTAGGCATTGTAAAACGTATTTAAATTTGTTAAATCCCGTAACTATTCCTTATACCTGTTCGCAAAGTATGAATTTGCCAATGTGGGCTTTCCCCATTGTTTTTTTGTATAACATTAACTTATTCATGATATGGTTGAGCATATTTATCGGTATTTCCTCATTTTTTTCCCTTAACTATTATCGTCATTTACCTCATAATAGTCCAATTTTTATAATATTTTATAAGGTGGACATCGTATTTGAAGTGACTCTTTGTACTGTTATTAATTTCTCGCAATGTAGTCATTTTGGTAAAGGATGTTGGATAATAATCCTTGGCGTACCCTGGGAGAATTCCGGGAAATAGTAAGTAAAAAAAATAAAAGAAGGAACCTTTATTTACTTACAAATTTTCAAAAAAGGTATTATCTTCCTGTCGAAAAGGTTTTAGGGCTTTCCGATATACTTTTTTTTTCTTTTCAGATTTTGGCGAAGTTTTTAAAAAGCTTATAGTTGATACTAACTATTTTTGCAGGTCTTAGAAGCAGGTTGCGATAGTTATCCCAGTTTTTATTAGTGGTATTTCATAACAGTTTAAGTTTTAAAGCCTTCGAAACACAATATGAAGGGTAATTTCCAGTCGCCTAACCCGAAGGGTAAAGTCTTGTATTAAAGCCTATATTAGAACTTCATGCATAGGAAAACTTGCAGTAGCAAGATTTTTAAGGAGCCTAACGATTAAAGTGCTGGAGGGCGATAGAGATTTCAAGGTTTTGAGGAACTCGGCGATCTTACTTAATTAACTATTATGAAGCGCTAACATCAATTCTTTTAACCGTATAAGCGGCTGTTGCTTTACGTGTAATACCGCCGCTAAGGGCATACTTTACAATTTCGCATAAAGATATTAAGCTATTGAGCAAATTGACAGGTTCCTTATTTTTCAATACGTAAAAAGGCTTAACTTAATTCAGGTTAAAGGGGAAGTCGCCTTGAACGTGTATGGGGGCTTTAAAGTTCTTTAACGTCTTTACCTTTTCCTCGAAAGTTTTAAGGATTAAATTTTTAATGGGGATTATTTTGTTAAGTCAATTAGAAAAAAATTCCAGCTAGTTATAGCGGTGTCCTTTTTGGGATGTAGATACTACAGCGGGTAAACTCCTTTTTTAAATGAGCCTTCATGGTTCGTTAGAATATATTCCACGTATTAGAAGTCGAGTAATTAAATAACTTATGGAAATCTTAAAAGGCGCGGGTGCCACGACCGTAATATTCGCCGATTTCCGCATCGAGGATGTATTATCCAACTTAATTAGTTAGGTAAGCTTTAGTTAATGTCTTATTAAGATTCGTATTCCAAAGCTATTCGTTATAATGCTGAACGAAGATTATTTCGAAGGCTTTGACTCCCTCTTTCCAATCGAAGTTGGTGATGGCCTGAAAGTGAGCGTTTATGGTAGCTATCTTAACGTTCTGGCTTATGTAGTACTTGATGGCGTAGTGTAGGGTGAGCTTAACGATTTGGGAGATTAGGAACTTGGTGTTTTGGTGTAAAGTCGCGTGGGAACTTGGCGACTTGGTAACTTGACGTGGTGTTGCACGACGTGGCTTTTTTTGGCGCGACTTGATATTTTTTTTGTGTTTTCGCATGAAGTAACGATCTTTGCGATTATATTAATGTAGGAGAAGTGAAAAAAGTAAAATAGGGTCAAAAGTTTGGTGTAGATTGCAAGATAAAATGTCTTTTGTTGTGATTGTAGGTAAAGATTGAACGTTATTTGTCATTTTGGCCGTAGGATATAGTTTTTGTTGCAATAGTAACATCCGCAATAGTACTAACTTAGCCGTTTACTAACTTGCCGAACATTAAGACTTTTGACAATTAATTTTAACGTCTTTAAAAAGTATTTTTGTTAAAGATTTCTTGGTGTTTTCGGTAGCTATAATGTCGCTTTCTCTAAGCTATCATAAGAACCGATGCAATCTAGAAGTCTTCTCTACTTACCGCCATGAAAACCAACGCAATAGTAGAGGCACTTCGCAAAAATATTTCTTCTACTTTAGTCTTTCACAAAGCGTAACCGGAAAGTAGCCTTTATTTTTTTTACTTAGCTTATCTGTACTTAACCTAATAATCACTGATCAGTGTTGGTAGGGCTTTAGACATTGAAACGTTGTTGATTCGATTGGTCAAAGTAATAGTAACATTATAGTAGTAAGATGGTGGATATATTGTTCTAGGCTTGGCACGTTTTATCGGGTTTCGGATAAACTAAAATTTTATTACCCAATTATTGATACGAATTATATCGAGTGGAAAAGAGAATATTTTTATGGATATTTGTTGGAAGAGCTTTAGACGTTGCAACATTATCGATTCAATAGATCGAAGTAACAGTAGTATTGCAGTAGTTGGATGATATATGTATTGTTCTAGGTTTTGCAGACAGCTAACCGGTCTACACAGTAATTTGTATGGCCTATTAATTGGCCTGTACCCTAGTATGTAGTGGGGCATACTGTACTCGACTTACACCCAATTCAGTAAGCCCACAAAAAAACAATACACTCAACTTGCAGTCAGTATAGTCAACTTTACTATAAGTAAAATTGACCTACTGCACTGAAAATACTACTATTCCACAATATTGTTATATATATATATAGTTAGTAAGTGGTTATGCTACAAGTTGCACCTTTATAAAGTATACAATAACGTGCCACATTACAAGGTGTGTTCTTTCATAGTACATGATATCGTGACATTGCCCAGAAGAGATATTGATAGAGTGTATGGTGAGATGCCACTGCTAAGAGAGGAGATTGGAAGAATACCTGGTAAAGTGCCACTGCCTAGGTAAGAGCTTATAAGCTCTCACCTCAGGTGTGCACTCTCCGGATGCCCCTTCTCCATTCTAATTATCTATATTCAATATGAAATACCACTCTTCTACTATAACCTTTTCGTTAACGTACCCGGTAAAATAGACTCCACCAACAAAAAGTGTTTATGATTTTAACGATTTTTTTAATTGAACGTTAGATAACGACAACGTTAATTTCTCCTGCTGCGTTAGCAGTCGCTGATTCATGTGCTCTATCTTGTTTAAATGCGTATTTCACGAAATCGTGGACAGGAACTGGAGATAAACTACTTTATAAATAGACAGGTTTTTTGAATTTGAAATCAATACTTCATTCATCTGATGATTAGCGGCTGGTTTTTTGAAACGCGTGAAATAATAACTGTCAAGAATAATATTCTTTATTTCCCTCAAGCTTTGTGCTTGAGATTCTTAAAGGCATTTATCCTTCTGAGCTAAGTCGAAAAAGTTATAGACATATTTCCTTTCCTGTCGAAGAAAAATAATCATATGATTATAAAAGCTTTTCTTTAACTTATCTTCAACTATTCTCATGGTTTCGTTCTACATTCCAATAATTTAATCCGTAAAGTATTCACAAAAATCATGAAAACCCATATACTCTTTTTTAATGTTTTCGGTGTCTAACTCGATTATAAATTAACCAACGAAGTTAATCAAGTTCTCTTGTATTAAGTTGATGTGAACGTCCTTAAACCAAAGGTCTTTATTGTATAACTTGGAAAAAAGGGATCCAAATATCTCGATGGTCTTCATCATTAAATTCTCTAATGCTATCCAAAAAATGAGCTCATAGGTTCACATTTTTTATATCGAATAGATATTTGATGATTTTAGACCTAGAGACTTGTTAATATTGAGGTATAATGTGGCGGTTCATAACAAATTAATTATTTTTAAAGCTTTTATTTAGTGTAGTGACTTTGAAATATTTAGTAAAGTATTCGATTTACTATTTTATGACGAGACTAGTGTAAAGAAAAAGGTTAATATAGATAGTTGAGTTCAAGGTTATTTGTCGTGAAAGTATTTATGTGGTGTATGATGTTTTCAATTGAGCGATTTGCAGTTGACGTAACAATTTAGTCATATGCGAACTGTAGTAGTCTTAGATATTTTGAAGTTGGTTTTGAGGATCTGAGACTTTTGATAGTTAATCTTAATGCTTGTCCTCTGAAATAGTTTCAAACTGATTTCTTCATCATAATAATGTCGATATTGTTGTCACCTTTCCATTTCCATATAAAGAGCCGCAGTTGAAAGGTTTTCCCTACTTATTTCTGTAAAAACCGCCGCAGTTTTAACCTATAATGAATAGGTATGGTTTTGGTTTTAAAAGACCTTCACTTTTGCGCTTAAGGGGGAAAGGGAGGAGAAAGGGAGGGAAGAGAAGGAAAATGGGTTAAAGCGATGGCGATGATGGGAGAGGGGAAACGGAAAAGAAAGTTAAGGATGGGCTATAAGGTGTTTGAATTAGCGGGCTAGCGTACAGCTGTTACGGCGGTCTCGGCGCAATGCTATTAACGCGTCAAACAGAGCCTTTTCAATGGGATTTGATGGGACATATCATTTGAAATTAATATAATAAATTATGAACTGAGCGATTAATTCATACCAAAGCATACTATGGCTAATCATGTACTTTTTGTTTAGGTGTATCAGTTCTGTATATCCAATTAAGGACTTATCTTGCGGATGGCAACGCGTCATTGAAAGGAAAAAAGAATGTTTTTCTGAGGCCGATAACGATGTACATCTTGAAACTAACTTTATAACTGTGGATATTACTGTATACCCTCATAGATAGTATATATAGGCCTGGAGATAGTTCACTGTAGTACAGGGTGCACTCCTACAGAGTACACGATAATGTGTCACGCTGCAGGCTGCACTCTTGCAAGACGCAAAATGCATTATGCATGGATCGGTCTGGAATAGATATTCCAGACCGAACTGCAATGTGTGGAGCGGTCTAGAGTGGTAAGCTCTGAACGAGGGCTCATAAGCCTTCACTTGTAGCGTGCACCTCTGGATGCTGCTCCTTTGTAGTTACCATCATCTTTTATTACTATAATACTAATCTCTCTGATTACTCTTCTAAATACCTTATTTCACCTGAAGCAAAGGTTTGAGACCCAACCGACAATAACACATGATATAGATAATTACACCTTTATAAGCACACTTTTGAAATTATACCATGATGAAAATTACCAACCTTTCAAAATAACCTTTTGAAACTTATACCATTATTATTACCAAATATCCAATGAATAGTTTGAACGAATTGTATTGTTACCATTTAGTGTAAAATACGAAACTTTGGTGATTAAAATCTACATTATAGTATTATTTAAGGAGTATAAATACAAAACCTTTCATAAAACGAAAAGATTACCAGTATAGATATTATTAGATATTATTATAGTTAGTAATCGTACGGATCCAAATTTTCGAAGTGTATGATAACGTGCTACGTTACAGGAAATCCTTGCATAGAGTTCATAATAGCATGTCACGCCCTAAAATGAAGGTTGGCAAAGTGCATAGTAAAGTGTCACGCTCCGGATGAAAGTTTATAAGCTCTTACCCAAGGCATGCACTCTCCAGATTCCTCTTCTCCCTATTAAATTATATATCATCTGTTGGTCGGGCTTTAGACAGTGCAACGTTTTCGATTCCATTGTTCGAAGTAATAGTAGTATTGCGTGGTTAAATGGTGGGTGTATTATTTTAGGTTTGGCAGACCGCTTGCTGGTCTGCATAGTAATTTGTATAGTCAATTGCTTGGCTCATGCCGTAATGTTAAGTAGGCGATTATTATTCATGACTTGTGGCTAATATAGTACACCTACACAAAATAATACACTTAAGTTGTAGTTAGTAGTCAACTCTACTACAAGGAAAGTTGATCTATTTTATTGAAATTACTACTATTCCAGTACTAGCAGCTTTTTAGTTTGTGCGTATATGACAGTAAAGTTAACCAATATTTTCCGGTAGCCGCTGAATTGCGACCTCGTCAACTAGCCAAACCCTTGTTAATTATAATCAACCTCTACATCAAATTACACGGATTTATACTAAAATTAACCCTATTTTCCTTGAATTTCACCATGGATTCGAGGTACGAATTTATTGGTTTTCACAAAGAGTTCTTTTAACAAAGGTTTGTGCAAACTTTTAATTTAGCTATACCAGTTAAACAGGTTGCCATCGTCAATCTCCTAGCAGTCTTTCAATTCGCTAGCACGTCTCTGACTGTTGGCCTTGCCGGGTGGTCAATTAACGTAGCCTTCGATATCTATAATCAACATATCACTATTTACAAACCTTTTAAAGGCCTTATTCGGTAATAACTTCGTTATAAATTTGGTAGGATTATCTTTCCTGTCAATCCACCGAAACTCCTCCATCTCTTTGTCTTTGTAAATTTCGCTAAGTGCTTTTACGTCAACCATTAGTCTTTTTTCGCTGATGGTTTCGAATTTCGAAAGGCATTGAAATAAGCTCCTCTAATCGGTACAAATTACCACCTAGATAAGAGAAATCTTTAACTGTCAGTTAATAACGTTAAGGGTTTCCCATAATGCTAAACTTTTATTAAAACCGACTATTATGCCGTAGACATTTCAAGTTAATACGCATAAACCTTTCAAGTTAACACGATTCGAATAATCCTTTTAGATTGAACAAAAGTCTTATTAATTAGGTTAACAAAAATACTTAATTCATTCCCTTGGCCTGTTTTCCTTAACGACGGTTATTAAAAAGTTGATTTGTAAAGATAAATAGGTGTTATTTATGAAGAACCCATGTATAACAAGGATTAACTCAGCCTTCGATAAATTGATTGAAACTATATTAATCTCTCGTCTCAAGTTCCGTATCAGTTACTTGAATTTTTCATTTTACTAGTGAAAGTCTTATTCATCAAATTTTTTACTTCTACCGTAATATATAAATTGTAGGAGCCTTCTGGATGCTATAAATTAATGATATAAATGTCACTAGTACGTCATTGTAAGTACCGTTAATCTTTAGCTACATTAATCTTGTGAATTATAATTATATTAACGTCTTAAACGTTCTAGCGAGAGTAAAAGCCGGTATAAATATTAAGTTGAAAAATTAACGATTCGTTGAAGTCATTTTTATTACCATTAGCTAACGTCTTAACCGTCTTTTAATTTTGAAACTTGAAGTCTTTGATCGTCTGTTATTTGGTTACTATCAAGTCAGCTCTTTTAACAAAAGGAGTATCGTTAGTTTGTATACCTATTAAGCCAAAGTTTTCCTTTTACCTTACTAGCAAATACGGGTCGTATATGAAAGACTTTGTGCTTAATCGTTACTTCAAATACGATTGATAGGTTAAAAACTAAAAAACAACTATTTTTGCCGATCCTCATAATAGTTTCATCTATTATATTACCGTCTTCAAAGGGTAAGTAACACGTAATTTTCATCATAACTTTAATAAGACGATCCGCTATAACTCGATCATTAATTACTTATATATCTACATAATATTTAGGCTGTTGAGTTTAAACTTGCCTTCAATTTTAGCAAAGAAACTTGTTGTTAAACTAACTACTAGACGCAACATAATTTTCTAAATTATCAACGATTAAGTCAGGATTCAATTTTTAGCTTTATTACTGTATTAAAAACCGATGAGGTGATACTTTTCATACAGCCGCCCCGTAGTTTTTCCCTCAACCTCGTAAATAATATTCCACTCAAAAATCGTAATATTTTGATTTTAAATGTTAGCATCGGCTTTTGGTACGAATTATACATCTTCTCGAATTAGTTAACCGTTAATTTCGACTCTATTGTTTTCCTTCAAAGGTTTACCAAAAGTCTTAATAATACCTTGTATTCGAAGCCTTAATATTAAGTTCTAATTATCTTTCCCTTTCCTACTTACCTAAGTAGTATTGTGAATACGGCACAGTATGTATTTGTCCATTTCAATATTCCTTTTCTTTAAAAGTCGTCCGCGTCAACGACATTTTATCAGCTCATCGATAACGAGTAGAGGAGGTACGTATGAACTCGGTTAATTATCTTAAGGTTCTTCATTATTAATTTCCTTAATATAAGGTTTAACATCAGTAATATAGAAAGTTACGAAACGGTTAGTAAGCCTTAAACGTTGCAACATTGTCAATTCGATTGGTCTTCGAAGTAACAGTAGTATTGCAGTAGTCATATGGTGGATGTATTGTTCTAGGTTTGGCTGACAGCTAGCCTGTCTGCACTGTAATTTGTATGTTCAACTACTTAGCCCGTGCCCTAGAGTGAAGTGCAGCGTACTGAACTCGACTTACACTCAATGCGATATGTCCGCACAAAGCAATACACTTGCAGTACGGTCAACTTTACTGTATGTAAAGTTGACCTACTGCATTGCATATAATACTATTCCAATAGAAACCATTAATAATTTTAACAATCATTTCAAATTTCAGAATATTAAATGTTTTATATAAGCTCTTTTCTCACTAGCTTCCGTTACACGAGGATTTCACTTTGTAGGAATAAAGTATATACATAGATTGTCGTAAAGCCGTTTCTGATGTTAAGGGCGTCATTAATTTGGCGGCGTGCCGATTCCTTTCATAATCCCTTTTATGTTTTTCTATAGGTTACAATTCATTTTTAGGAAGTATTAATAACATAGATTTACTCGTTCATCGTAGGCATACTTCAAAGTCTAGTAGGGTTAGTATTTGGCCGCTCAGGCTCATAATATAGTTTAGGCCTTTTATACCTATTTAAGTGCGTAACTTGAAATTCTGAAAGCTTTTAATCTCTAATGTAAAGATATCACACGATTGGAGAAGTAGTAATTATACCCTTTGAACCCTCATAATGGTTTAGTAGGATTTTAAAAACACTAATTTACATTAGACTCTTATTATCTTGGTATTTTCCTGAAACTCCGCCGCTTTAAAGGTAGTACCAAGGTCGTAAACTATAACATTAAGTAGGCCTAAGTACGCGTTGATCCAAAATAACTTGAATAATTCCTACGTATCCTTTACAAATGAGAATTTGAAGAACTTAGCTTTATAAAACGTAGATATGGATTAAATTACGTAAAACCCAAATTTATTATCCAAGTAAATTATATGAATAGAAACCTTGTAGTTAGAGTCTTTAACGTCTTTTAATGTTTTTTTTTAAATCTTTTAGGGGCTTAGATATATATTAAATCATAGTAATCATAGTTTTCGATAATCTTTAGCACAAATTATTTCATATCTTTCTATCTTACGTATTTTGGAACTTTATATAACTTGTTAATAGCCGGGTAGTTAAAACGTTGGTGCAATTAACTTATTTTTAGTTTTATCAAGTTTGTTACTACTGACTTTTCACTTTAAAGATATAATTAAAAGTGTTTTTACCTAAAGGAAAATGTAAACATCTAGTCGTTTTTAATTAGTCCGTTGGCGATAACGTTAATATTATTACCGAGAAATCTTATATCATTGAATTAAAGAAGGAAAATATTAAGGGATTGAAGGATATAAAACGTAATTGATTTTATAATAATTCAAATCACTTTTATTTCTATTAATAATAGTAGTTAGCTTGGTCAGAATTCAACTTTAACCGTATTAGTATTGTAAATATTAATCTCAATAGCCGTAATGAGTTTCTTCCATAGTGTTACGTATTCTGAATAGCCTCCTATTAAGTACCTTGTTGTCCTTATATCTGTCAAAATGCCTTAAAACATGTGATTTGCGTAACGATCGCGAAATTTAAAGGTATATAAAGGGTTAGGGGCTTAACTAGGGCACAATTAAGAGTTTTTACCATTTTAACGTTATAGGAAAACGTTGTCGGTTAGTTACTAAATTGCACAATAAGCTATATATTTATATTACTTGATTTATATAGGGGCATAGTTGCCGTTCATTACCTGATCGCCTTTAAAGTTCACGATATAATTTAAGTAATTCTATTTCAAAGTAATCAGTTATTAGATATAATACATTACCTCTTTATTATTACGATCGAAAAAGGGGTGGCGAATTAATTAACATTTAAATTTTCTACAGATCTTATGTCTTTTACTACTATTACGACAATAGTTTTTACGGTTATTATTTCTCTTAGATATTAGCCTTAATAACGTTGAAGTAATAATTTCTTTTGGTTTAAGTTCGTTAGGACAGATTGTAGGCGTTATAGGCATCCATTACCGTATTTAAAGTCGATGTAATTAACTACTTTAAGGTCTTCTTTATTTACGTTAAAGAATTACCAGCTCAAGGGTATATATCAAGCGAGTTAGGTATTCGCGCCATTACAATTACGAGCGAACAGCGCAACTGGCGAAATGATCATTTACAGGTTGTATCCAAGCGTTATAAAGCGTATTTAAACTCGCTAACGCTTGTAACAGCTACCCCTACCTATATAAAAAATATAACTTCGCTAACGTAGGCTTTCCCTATTACCTATTAAAATAATATCAGATCATGAAACATCTAATTTAATATATCCAGTGGTATTTTCTCCTTTATCCTCCTAAATATTATCGTAATCCACCTTATAATACCCTAATATGTATGGTATTAGGTAATATGGACATTATACTCGAAGTAGCTTTTTATACCATCGTAAAATTGGTAAAATGTCGGTAAGGTCTAAAGATTTATTTTCATGTGAATAAGGTATTCAGAAGAGTAATAAGAAAGATTAGTATTGTAGTATAAAAGATAGATGGTCCAAGAAGAAGCATCCAGAGGTACACACCGCAGGTAAGGGCTTATAAGCCCTCGCTCAAAGCGTACCGCTTTGGAATACCTTTTCTAGACCGCTCCATGCATTTCTGTTCTGTTTGGAATAGTTATTCTAAACCGATCTATACACTTTGCGTCTTGTAAGAGTGTAGCCTGTAGCATGACACGTTATCGTGTACTCTGCAAGAGTCCACCCTGCAATACAGTATACTTTCATTAGGTCTATATATACTATTTATAAGGTTATGTAGTAATATTAAGATAGGTAATCTTTTCTTTTTTCTTTATATATTTCGTACCTATAACCCAGTAATAATAGTGTGGTTGTGGTTATGAACGTCCAAATCAATAGGTTTTATAGTAATGTTGTTATTGTAATGTTCATTGTAAAAGGTCTAAATTAGTACTTTCCGTAAAGACAGTATGGTTGAAAAGGTTCGACTTAATTAGTTCAGTTGGGATTAATGAACTATGGCCGTGGTAGTAATTGTAATTCGATTAGAATTAATAAAGTTTGACTGTAGTAGCAATTGTAGTTTGTGCCTGTTTGATATAGTCAAATAAAAGCGATATAGTTGGTAATAACGCCTACCTTAGTTTTTGATAGGGATAATTATATAGATGTGATTATATAGGGGTAATTTCGTAAATTTAATTGCATAATTACGTATTAGGTTGGTATGAAAAGATACATTGACATCGCTTTGGGCAAAACTTCTTTTCCTTTTCTTGTAAAAGCGTGTAATCCCAATTAATACAAATCCTAATCATAATTTAACCTTTATTTTATTTAATTAAACGAAGCTTCTTTAATGGGTAGTTTACTTAGCTAACACCTATATACTAATCTTTCCTTCGAATAGATACCGCGTAATAATAGGATTGTAAGGCGCCATTTAACGCGAAAGCTTTGGCGCGCCGCCGTCGCCACCACCATTTATTCGCCTTTATCGGGTACAATCTCGTTAATAGCGGCTACTCCGTCCGTCGCCACCACCCCACCCAACCCCGCCGCCGCCGCTTCATCCTCTTTCGCCGTTATTATCACCCCTTTAAGCTCCGGTCCCGCCGCCGCCTCGCTCCTCCCCGCTGCCGCCGCTATCATCCTCCCTTCTCCCCCCTTTCCCTCTCCTTTTTCCAACTCCTAAGGGGAGAAGCGGGAGGCTTCTAAAGTTATAAACCTTACCTTCTCCCTATGGGTAAAAGCTCTATTACTCGTAAAGACACCTTTATATCATAAGCGCAGCCTGGTGTTATTACGCCAGGGTTCGCATATTTTTAATCCCCCCATTCGTATGCCTTCAATTTCCCTTATTTTCAAATAAAGAGTACGAGGCGAATCTGCTCCGCCACCTTGAGCATTGTATAGTCAAGGTACGCCGTAAGGCCTGTTTAATGCGTGAAACGTTAAAACGGCATACTCGGGTCCATAGTTCCGGACTATTAATAAACAAGTTTTACGTGTTATATATCGCGTCCGCGACAATGGGAAAATCCGTTGGTGATTGCTACGAAAACGGGGGTCGTTTAGCCCATTACTACCATTATAAGCGAATTAGCAATTCGTTTACCCCCGTTCCGGTAATTTTAAGAATGTAGGCCGAGGCAGTATTACACGACTTCTGGCGTTTTGATAAGTTTTAATAAAACTTGAAAAATTTCCTTTAGTAAAAATACACCGTTCGGGGCGCTCCGAAAAACATTTGCGATCGTAAATAAGCCTAATAAACCGATACTCATTAGTAGTAAACGCCAAACGACGGTTTAGGAAGTCGATAAACGCCGTTGCCGCCTGAAAAACGGGGCTAACGTATGTATTACCTAGGCGAGTCTCACGAAATTATCGCACGTCACTATAAAGAGAGTAATCCCCCTTTTACGCCTTTCCATAAAGGGATATCTCGTAGGGAATAGGGCCATCTCATTGTTTTCACTGGTAAAGTTGATAAAGGTAATAGCGGTAACGTCAATATAAAATAGAAAGCGATGGGGAGAATGTTAAGAACGCGAAAGCATCGCCCTTTCCCTTTAATAATAAATGAATATCACTTAGACTGGGCCGATGTACCCAGCTATAGTATAATACTTTACATAATAATATCATGGCTCTTTACAAAACAATTGCTTAAAGTTAATAAACATAATATAATGTGGATATTATCATATATCTTCATATATAGTATATTTAGGTATCAGTATATTACGCTATAAGGTACACTCCTAAAGTATGACACCATCATGTGTTATGCTACAGGCTATACTCTTACAGAGTATATGATCACGTGTCATGTTACAGGCTATACTCTTATAGAGTATATGATAATATTACATGCTGCAGATTATACTCTCATGCGTGAAGCGGTCTAGAAGCAGGTATTCCAGAGTGGTATGCTCTAGGCGAGGGCTTATAAGCCCTCACTTGTAACTTACACCTTTGGATACTTATTCTTGATATCTTCATATTTTATATTTCAAGCGTTGATAGATTATTCTTTCTCTCGATTTATTGAAAAATTTCGTTTTCCCTTGTTACTTTAAGTTTATTTAAGGTTATTGAGCTGTTTGGTTAATATAAATTAAGAAACTCTAAAACATATAATAGCTTTACTAATAATGGACTTGACGAATCTTAAAGAATATATGGAATACTTTTTTACATATACGTCGTTTCGAAGGAATAGCCTTAAATATTTCGACCTTAACCTTTAGGATATAAAAATAGAGGCTTTAGTGGAGAATCTAAGTCCCTATACGGTAAATACATACGTTACAAGAATGATTTTTAATTATTGACGTGGCGAATTTAAAGGGAGCGATTTGTTTGACGGCTTTATGGAGGACTTTGCGGACTGGACGCTAAATAGGTAGCAAATGATGGATAAAACGATTATAAAATTACTACGAAAACAATTGAGAAGCAAAGTTATTAATACACCGGGTGAAAAACGTATCGCAAAAGCCCTGTTTGTAACGGTTCGGCTTACACATATACCTGAATATAATAAATAAGAAAATATGGAAAGAGAATTTGTAAAAGAATATTACCCACAGGTACTAAAGAAATGCCTATATGATTCGTCAAAAAGAAAACAACTGTCAGGGAAAGTGGGCCTATATATACTACAAGGAGGAAAAGGACTATTATAAAACAGAATATAACTATTAGTAAAGGAAATCTTATATGGGTTACAAGGAGGAAAAGGACTGTTATAAGGGAAAAAAGGACTGCTAAAGAAAGGAGATTAATGTGAGTTACAAGGAGAAAAAGGATCGTTAGGAAAGGAAGGCCTGTCTGTACAAAAGGAGGCGAAAAAAGGTTTGGATATGCAATCTAGACCGTAGCTTTAAGAGAAACAAGGGCTGGCTACGCATTTCTACCCACGATCTTAAGAAAAGGAGGGGCTAGGTATAAAGTCTGAGTTAAAGTAGCAAGAAAGAAAAGGGCTAAAAAATGAGGAGGCGAAAAAAGGCCTAAATATACAGTCTGGGCCGCAGCAAAAAGGAGGAAAACAAAAAGGTTAATAGGAAAAGAAAGGGCTAGATTTATGAAAGGAAGGCTTATGTGGGCCGTAAGGGGGGAAAGAAAAAGAGCTATAGGAAAATGAAGGGCTAGATTTTCTATATACGCATTTTCCAACCAACTACAAATTGCAAAATTTGCTACAAATAAGGGGGGAAAGGTTATAAAAGGAGGAAGAGCTAGACCTTCTATAAATACAACTTCCAGCCGACTACGAATTACCAGATTTGCTACAAATACAATTTCCAACCGATTACGAATTACAAAATCTGTTATATATATAACTTCCAGCCGACTAAGAATTACAAGATCTGCCACAAATATAACTTTCAACCGACTACGAATTACAGGATCTGCTATAAATACAACAAATACACCGCTCTCTTCTTTCAAAATCTTCTATACCATATAAATCCGAACCGATACTTTAGGAGGAGGAGTAGCTAGATATTTTATATGCAACTAAGCCCCTATAAAAAAACAAAAGCACCCTTGTTACTACGAAAACAAGCCACCGAAAGTAGTATTTCACCGATTCCACCAACTTACAACGCCTTAACGTACTTATTCAAAGTATTTATATTGATTTAAATACTTGTTATGATTATCAACGTTACGAGGAAGGTTATATAAACTTATTCGCAATATCAATGCTTTACTATAAGCAAAAGAACAAAGAAAAGAAAGAAGTTTTGCCTGGAGCGATGACATATATTACTATTCCTATGAATAAAAACATCTCTACTACATAAATAACACGGACCGCACCATAACAATACTGTTACTACTGAATTACAGATACGAACCAAAACTATACTGTTAATACTAGATACGGAACGTATAAAGAAAAAAAGAAAAAATTGCCTATATAGATATTATTATATATCTTCATAGATAGTTTATGTAGGTAGCAGTATATTACACTGTAAGGTACACTCCTGAAGTATGACATGATCACGTGTCATGCTACAAGCTGTACTCTTGCAGAGTATATGATCACGTGTTATGTTACAGGCTATACTCTTATAGATTATATGATAACACGACATGCTGAAGATTATACTCTCATGCGTGAAGCGGTCTAGAAGCAGGTATTCCAGAGTGGTATGCTCTAGGCAAGGGATTATAAGCCCTCACCTGTAACGTACACCTCTGGATACTAATTTTTGATATCTTCATATTTTAAACTACAATTACCAATCACGTTGATTACTCCTCTAAGTTATCTTGTTTCATATGAACAGGTCTTTTCAACCCTACCGACATATAAAGTATTTAAAAAAATGAGGCGAAGTATAGTAAAATACTTATTAATATCAAAATGTATAGGGTAAAGAGAAATAGTATACAGGGGAAGCGCGAAATAATAGAACCAAATAAAAAAAACGAATGAAAGATTCCGTCGAGTCGAGGCATACAAAAGAAATCGTAATTGAATATTAGTATCAGTGCAAAATAATAGGGTTGAACAAAGGCAAGTTCGGTAATCGGCGCGAATAGTATAGTATGGGTCGATCTAAATCCGCAAAAAGTAGAGTAATGTCCTATCGGAGTCGCAAAACCTTCCTAACGACCCTAAAAAACAAAATACTTATCAATATAAGTGTTTTCAATACTCTGTTTAGTATAGCTTTAATTATCGTATCTACTAGGTTGAATTTCCTATCGATTGACCTTATTTCCTCGATTTTACCACGTTAATATAACTCGTGTAAACCTATAATATCAATTATCAAACATTTTTCGTTTGTAATGTCTAATTTAACCAAACACTTATAAAGCAAAAATAAATTAGTACATACTATTAAAGGAATAGAGAGTAAACTAAGGTTGAAATTAATTATCCGATTTGTTATCGTTATAATAATGCCTACATCAAAGCTTTTAGCAATATTATAGATTTTAGAAGCCAAGAGGCTTTTAGTGATTTTTTTTATACCTAGTCGAGCTTTAATTCATCATATTGTTACGAAACTTAAAGCTATTCCGGGCCAGTATTTCGTTATCGAGGACTAGGACCAAGCCTATTTGTAAACTACAATCGTTATTACTGATAAAAAGACTGTTAATAAAAACAAATAATTTTACAATTCGTATATTGAACGTTATAAATCATGAATCTAGTTTTAGATTTTATATTTATTACAAAATACGCTTTCATACGCCCTATATATATCGTTTGTCGGAGCAATTTCACATTATGCAACGACCGAGAGGTTAAATTCTACCTTTAGTTATACTACAAAAGTATTACAAGCGCCACATACACGTTGGTATCTGTATCCGTCAGCTTGTTTTACGTTATCAAAAACGATAAAGTCAACTTTATTTAACTGCTCCTTTTACGTAAGGTCTAAAACGCTGTTTCGGAGAATGATAGTGGCGTTATTACAATCAATTATATTGTTTTCCGTTAGGTATGCTTTAGGTTTCGTTTTTAAGTCGGCCCTTAAAAGTTTCTTTCTTTCGAACGAGAAAAACGATGTGTTACATAACGTTAAAGTATCGTAAGTCTATATACATATTATTGTAAACCCCTCGGATGGACTGTCGATACCAATAAGTACGAGTCGAAGATAAAGTTGGTTATTTTGAATCGTTCCTTATAATGCTTTTGGTAAGTATTATATTAGTAAACATCGGTATTGGTCAAGATATAAGATGGTTTTATAATTTATAAGATCGTTTTAGGCGGGTGGTATTACCTAAAATTCTTTGGTATGTTGGCATAGATTCGTCTTTGAAGCCGCTTTTTAAATTGGGTATATACCTGTATTACATCTCGAAACTCAACATACAGGCTATATGTTATATTAAGGAAAGCCGCGAGTGTAAAAGTTAGGCAATAATTCATTCGTTGTAATATTGGCGATTGGGTTATAATATTTATTTTCCCTTATTATTGAATATTTTAACAATTAGACGGGTTTTATCGTAAGTATTTCCGGTTTTATTATTAACTTCGTGAACGAAGCAAATTAAAAAAAATTATGGGTTTCGTAAATATCCGTGTCAAAATGTTTAAAACAAAATATTCTTTAATCGATTAAGTTCAAAATCTCCATTTAGGTAAATTATTCAAACGAGGTTTTTAGAGTAGTGATAATGCTTTAGTAGCGAAGTTTTAAACTTAGCTTGTGGTTTGACATCTCTGTTTATGTGATAAAGAAGTCTTTGGCAAAGTTTTGAAGGCGTCTTCTAGTTTTTAAGCCGAAAGGGCACCCTCGGCGACGAGGTACGGGCGGGGTTGGTATAGGCGGGCCGTTCATATTTAGTAGAAGCGGGCCGGATACGTAACTCGAGGGGTAGGTTATATTTGGGGGCGGTTTGGATTTGTCGTCTTAAAGGGTGTGTTGAAATAGTATTACATGCTGTGCAGTAGGTCAACTTTACTTACAGTAAAGTTAACTATACTGAACTGCAAGTTGAGTATATTGCTTTGTAGAGATTTACCGCATTGGCTGTAAGTCAGGTGCAGTACACTAAACTTAACTCTAGGGCACGGGCCAAGCAAATATCCATACAAATTACAATTCAGACCGGCTAGCTATCTGCTAAACCTAAAAAAATTCATCCAACACTTGACCAATGCAATGCACCTGTTACTTTAACCAATCGAATCGACAACGTTGTAACGTTTAAGGCTTACCGACACTGATCAGTGTTTTCCTGCTTATTTTATTAAGCACAGATAAGCTAAATAGAATAAAAAGCTACTTTCCGGTTATGCTCTAAGTTAAACAACCGCTGAGGTAGAAGAAAGGTTCCTGCGAAAGGCCTCTATTAGTATTGTGTCAGTCCCTAATGGAAGGAAAATAGAGAAGACTGTTTAGGCTGCGTTAGTCCCCAACAGCAATCTGAAAATAGGCGACGGTATCGCTATCGAAAACACTAAGAAGTCTTCATTGATCCTTCTTGAAGAAAAACGTTGAGATTGACTGTCAGAAGTCTCAAAGTTTGGAAAGTTGGCAAACGGCTAAGTTAGTACTACTACGGATGCTACTACTGCAAGAACGATGAAGTCCCTACACCAAACAATCTCCACCACCAACAACAACCTTCGACTTTACCCTTATACCAAACCTTTACCCTACTTTACTCTTTTCATATACTATGTTACTTCAATCGTTAAGTTCACTGCTTTAAGCGGAAACGCCAAGTCGTACTAAGAAAGCCACGTCGCGCAACCTTACTCTAAGTCGCCAAGTCGCCAAATCGCCAAGTTCCCACGCGACTTCACGCCAAAACACTAAGCATTTACCCCCAAAATCACCAAGTTCTTCGCCCTACACGCCCTTCACGTCTTACGAAAGCTAGAACGTTAAGATATCTACCGCAAGCGCCCACCTTAAAGCCATTACCAACTATGTCATAAAAAAGGGAATTAAGGCGTTCGGAATTAGTTTTACTAAATTTTACGACAACAACCTTTAAGCGTTGGATATTAATGAAAAAAAACAACTAAAAAACACCTTACCAAATTCGTCGGATACTTTATCGGTAAGTATGACAATAACCGCGACCTTAATCCTACTTTTCACAAATATTGCGATCGTTTTAAAGATTTGATAGTCGATATGTAAAAATTAATTTAAAAAGATTTTAAATTGAGGCTTAGGTTTGAACTGGAGAAACGAGGGATTTTCGTTTAAATATAAGGTATTCAGACGTTAACCTAAGCCTTTTTCGATATATCTCAACTAAAAGAATACCCTTATGACACACGGCATGAAAGAAAAGCTATTGAAAAACTCTACCAACCTTATAAGCGATTGAGGGGACGTTTAACTTACCATTAATTAAGACAAACTTTTTCATACATTGGCGATAAGGAACCTGTTAACTTATTCATCAGTTTAATACCTTTACGTAATAACACGGAGTAAGCCTTTAACGGCGGTAGTGCACATAAAATAGCGTTCATTGACGCGGAAAAAGTTATTAATATTGGTACTTTCCATTAGTTAATTAAATAGAATCGCCAAGCTCCTTCAAACCTTTAAATACCTATTACCCCCTAATAATTCAATCGTCAAACCCTTGAAAAACCTTCTCCTTTTAGATTTACCTACATACGATAGCCCATTATAGGTCCTATCATAGAACTTTACCCTTTAGATCAGGCGACTAGTAATTACGCCTCATACTGTATATTGCAGGCTTTCAAACTTAAACCGTTAGGAAATATTATTTACAACTGAGACGATTATCGCGACATTTTTTTAAACCATGTTAAAATGATTAATATTAATTAAAAAATCCTTACAAACATCGCTTACTTTTGAAATAACAAAAAGAAATATAATAAAATTCCTTATAACCTCCTCTGTACCAAAGAATTACCCTTTTAAATATTTGTAAATAAATGGAAATTTCTCCTTTTAGTTTTTACTTACTTTTTTCCTAAAACCGTATAAAATACGTTAAATACTACTACCTAACCTTTGTAACCTAAATGACTACGTTTCGCGATATTTATAATAACATAAAAGTTCACTTCGAATACAATGTTCACTTTACGCAATATGACACAAATGAGGCTATTACGAGGTAAACTATAATAATAGCGAAGAAAAAAAAGGAGAAAATATTAATAGACATTTTTAACCAAACATTTAACAAATTAATGTTATGTCAAAAAGTAATAGAGAAAGCTTACGATAGCAAAGTTACACTTCGCAAACAAATACGAGTATCAGTCATAGGCGTAAACGAATTCAAATACGTTTTATAACGTTCAGATGCCACTTACGAAGTATTTTTTAACCAGCGACACTTTTTGTTTGCCTTAATAATAACGCGTACACCAAACTTGCTGGGTAGATACTCGCAAGTTGGTAATTTTATGGTTGTAAATGAAAAAGACTTTATGGTAATTAATTACGTTAACCTTAAATACGGGCGCCTATAACTCTTAAAGCTTGGTTTGTAGAACTTAACCTTAGACTAAAGGTAGTAGTTATTCTAACACTAATAAGATTTAGACGGGCCTGTTAACCGTAAGCAATATCTTCTTAATAATTATAAAAAAAATTGAATTTATGGCAAGCTTAGCTATTAGCTAATTTGGCACCCTCCCGCCGAACGAAATAGCTGAAAAGCAATATATTAAGTTTAGTACCCTATAATTGCGAAAAAGAATTAATTGGATTAAATCGTAAATATTAAGAGCGATAATCTAATTGAGGTTATTAACGCTTCCAAGAAAATTAAGTAATACGTAGATACTATTTCTCATACGACCTAATAATTAACCAATTACGTTTTTTTATATAGTTTGGGTAGTAAAATCCTTTACCTTTACCATAAATAGGCTCTTAACTCTTTATTCACCTTTAACTTCCATAATCGTAATCCGGATTACACGTTTTAGGGTATTATACCAAATATGAGGGGAATGAAGTACTTAACAGAAGGTGATTCGTAATATATAACACTACGGAGGAAAATTACTTTAACTATTAAGATTAATCGTTACGATACTGGTAAGTCTAAAGTTGGCTTTAACCCGGGCGAATAACTATTGTTACTAGGGATAACAGTAGTTTAAACTATTGTGGGAGTAATTACGTTTTATATTTTGAAGTCACTTACCCCTTTATTTTTTCATTTAAATTATATAAAAACTTTTGACGTTAATATTGAAGTTTACATAGATAAGCCGGTTAAAAACGTCTGGAGGTTTTCACTCGTCTTTAAGTAGTGGCACCTATGGTTTTGTTTTTAAAGCCTAGAACTAATGATATCAAACTAAATAAAACCGAAAATACATTGATTACATTAGAGTTTAACTACTCACCCGTTAATAGGTTATATAAAGTCCTAAAGTCTATAAAAGTATAATGATAAAGAATACTTGAATTTAAAATACATTAAAAGGCTTTCCTATTATTACTAAATATATACCTAAGCCCTCCGAAAATTTAAGTTTATACTAAAAGACAATAAGGATTTTAATTACGAAACTTTTATTAATGTATTTTATTTGAATAATATGCCTATTTTTTTCGTCGTTAATTCTGAAACCGTTTTTAACGGAGCTAAGTTTCTAAAGTCCCTTTCGGTAAAAGACATATAGGAAATAATAAAGATATTGTAAATTAACAGGTATTTTAGTTGACCTAACATCGTTGTCTACGATACCGATATAAACTTTGTTACAGTGGAATTTTAGGAAGAGGCCAAAATAATAGGTATTTAGTATAAAGAGGTACTTGTAAAGGCTTAATTAAACAATAAAAAAGTTAAAAGGGTATATAACCTACTTTACCAAAGGTATAGTATCCTTCAGTTGAAAACCAAAAGTTTATCGGATTGTAATAATCACACTAAATACCCGTGAGTATATAGAAGGTGTCAGAGGGTTTATGTTATCAAGAAGGTGGCAAAAGTGCTAAGTGAATAATATCGCAACCATGCAAGTAATGATCAAAAGCCGTGGGGCTATTCAGAATATACTGAGACTGAATACTTAGATTGACAACTGAAGAGCTATGAAGGAAATACTATCTATGCGGTGATGACCGTATCCTTATATATCCGTGCCTTCATACTATCTTCAGTACTGGATCCCTTGGATCAGTGATGAGCCCGCTGATCCTAAATCACTTGAGTCAGTACTGATCTCACTGATCCTAATCACGTGATTGGCTTAGTCATTTCCGCTAACAAAGGAGAGGTGTTCCCCGCCTGATGTGTTAGACTTCAAGCTCTAAGTAGCTCAGCTGCATATTGGCTTGCTTCCTAACCCGCTATTATACATGTGTCGTAACACGGATCTAAAAACACGTTCATAAATAACAGTAAAAGGCTTTAATAATATTATGGGCTTTAACGGCTCAATTCTAACGCTTTTGGTTTTTAAAGCAAACTAATACCTAATAAGTTAATCTTCATTTTCAAAAAGAAATCAGAAACGTATTATGACTTAAAACAAAGCTTTAAAAGAACTGCGAAGAAAATCAGTACGTTTTCATGTTAACAACGCCTTAACACCAAAAACGGCTCTTTCAAAATCAACGCACTTATTTTACCGTTATAAAGTAAAATACTCGTGTAACAAGAGCCGGGAAAATAGGAGATCCTATACAAAATATTAAGTATTATAAACTTTAAAGTAATTATTAAAATTGCTCACGGTCTTATTTCCTTTTGAATCACTTAAGGTAAGCCTTATATCAGGGGTATTGAAAATGAAAACCTTTAAACCCCTTAACCCAAACGACCAAGCTAATACAAACCTCCTTTACCCATTATCGATAAGCCGATAAAACATTACCGATGCTGGCGACCCCCGAAGAAAAAAAAACGTTAAAAAAGAGAAATATATACCGGGGTGTATTTATAATATTACTTAAGTAAGTAAAAATGAAAAAACGACGAAAAACTGGTATTGAAGTTTCAAATATAAAGGATTATCAAAACTTCTGGAAAACCCTTTAAGGAAAGGAATAAGATTGATATTAACGGCTTATTAACTCGAAAAATTGTATAATTCATGTTGATACCCGATTGTAACCTTTAAAACTTAAACTTTATGATTTTTAAGTCGAGGATTATTTACGATATTAAAGGCAAAACCACGGGGCAGCAGTATGAAAATCACGTTTAATCGCGTAAAGATACGGTAATAAAGGCAAAAATTAAATCTTTACACGATTACTAACGATGTAGAAAATCAGTTAACGTTTGATAATTGTCTTAACAGTAAGTTTGTTAATTAAAGTTAGAAACAAATTTATACTTAATATCCGTAATATAACGCAAACCTATACGTAATTAGCAACGGATTTATAGCGTATCATACTATTCAAGTTGCCATAAGAACTCCGTACCATTTACCCCTTAGGCTTGATAATACTTTGTATTGATCTATTAACGAATTGGTTGAAACAAACGTTTACTCTGTCTTAACCTATTAGTCGCGATTAAAATTACGGCTAATGATAAAATTCTTAACTTATAACCCGTACCTTTCAATAAAGTAAGAGAAAAACTTTGGTTTAATAGGTATGTAAACTAAGAATACCATTTTCATCCAAACGATAAGCTTTGTAATATTAAAATAATAAGTGATTAAAGACTTTAAGTTTTAAAATTATAAATCGGTAACGACGTTAACTAAAACTACCTAATTAGACTTCATTAAATAGTTAATCATTATATTTGATATTAATATAAGCCTAAACTTTTGTTCAAAGTGTTAGGGTATTTTTTTAACTATAATTAATAAAATTAACTAGGTTAAGGCTTAACGGTACCTAGAATAACGTGTTCAGTGTAGTTATATCATTATCTTATGTTAACTCAAAGCTTTGTACGATCTATTCATTACGATATAAACGTAAAAGCTAAAGAATGAGGATTTTAAACCGTTAAATAAAAGAATTTAATAGTAAATGAGAAACTTGGAAAACGGGATTTATATGGTTCTAATCGACCTTTTAAAGGCTAAATTATGGATTTTTACAGACGGTTCCTGTATAAATAACACCGAAATATCTTAACAAATCGGCTTCCTAATAATCCTCGTTAAAAAAAAAACAGGCACGAAAACCAATTCAATATTATCGTTAATTGAATTTACTAAACCTTTATCAAATGTAAACGAATTGTACGAAACGTGTTAAATTTAAAGGTTTACTGCATGATAGCTGGCTTCGACATAAACATAATATTATAAAAAAACATTAACATTATTATGAGGTAATTAAATATTTCTTATATCCAAGTGATAATTTGTATCGATTCGAGGAGTCTTTTTTGAATGCCTTTCAAAACTCGGAACTATTAGCGAAAAACGCCTGATAATGAACGTTATAACACTCCGTAAAACCTACAAAGGGAGTTAGATTAAGGACTTTCAATAAATCGATAGAAAAAATAACTGCGCCAACGTTATAATAAAATTATCGACGGAAAGAACTTTGAAAAGGTTTGTAAACGATAATAAGTGAATTATACGAATCGAATGCTACGTTAATAGACTGCCCTGAAGGCCCAGATCACGTGACGGCGGATAGAGGTATACCGGCAAACTAAAAAAAAAACTGAGAGGGTAATAATAACGGCGATTTATTTGAATAGAACGGCTAAAGTAGAGGTTTATAAAGGTTCATGGCGAAGGAACTTTTTTTGAGAGTTGATGAACTCGGACCTCGGGGTAATGCAGTAATTAAGGTTAAATATAGTTAATTTACATACAAATGAGTCAAATTCAATATAGGAGTTAAATGGAATTAACAGGAGTCTGACCAGTTGACCGGACAGTAATTCAGAAGTAACCGGAACAAATTGGTTATAAATATTGGCGTGCGCGTACAAACTAAAAAGCCGCCAGTGTTGGAATAGTATTACATGTAGTGCAATAGGTCAACTTTAATTATAGTAAAATTGAATAGACTGAACTGCAAGTTGAGTGTATTGCTTTGTAGATACTTACCGCATTAGGTGTAAGTCGAGTATAGTACGCTGCACTTCACTCTAGGGTACGGGCCAAGCAATTGTCCACACAAATTACAGTGTAGACCGGCTAGCGGTCTGCCAAATCTAGAACAATACATCCACCACTTAACCAATGCAATACACCTGTTACTTCGACTAATCGAATCGATAATGTTACAACATCTAAGGCCTACCAAAAGGGTATTCTTTTAGCTGTTTTATTCTTTTTACGATTCCGGGTCGCTTTTTTCTATCTTTCTCATCTATTCTCGTACTATTATTTAACAAAAGGAAATTATATTATTCGGTTAATAAACGAAGGCATTATGGCATTTGAATCTATTAATTCTTTAAAAGCGAGTTTCTTTATCTTTAGTTTTCGAAACTAAAACTTCGGATTATAATATTAAGTTTAAAACGCCAGCTTTAAGCAGACTATTTCTTATGGCCAAAGTTTTGGATATATCGTTTTTAGCCCGTAACGAGAGTTATACCGCCATAGCCTTCACCATAACATTAGAACTTTACACTATGAACGATAATGATACAAAGCTTATATGAATCTTTAAGTAGGAACTAAAAATAAAAAGCGTGGGAATAAGTTTATTTGGGCCAAAAGTATTGTTTACCGCGTTAAACTCAATTTAATGGATATATTTTTATCATTCATTCCCTTTAGAATCTTCGACAACACTTTAAACATTATTTTAATTATCCCGTAATAACGCTTATATTTATCAATACCTTATAAGGATATTACTGGAATTTATTTATACTTGTTACCATCTATCACAGCCTTCGTACGCCACTCAATGAAATTAAAAGCCGTACTAATGTCGTACTTAATCCAGTTTAAAGGCCGGAGGTAAAGGTTCAACCAATAATTCACTAAAGCGTCAAAACAGTTTATAACAAAAGCGTTTCATATGAATTTGGCGGGTTAAATAAATATTATCGCGTCGATAGCGTAAAAGATTAGTTGGCTATTTAAATATATGATATAGAAAATTACTTTGTAATTGAAGTACATATAGTTTGAAAAGCGGAACCTAAACCGTCTTCAGTCCTATACATATAGCTAATATTTGTGGTAGAACTTTTCGATAACTTTAAATACGTTTTTTTCTAGATCCGTATGGCTTTCGATGTAAAGTAAGCGTAAAGGACGTTTAATAACCGGGTATCTGAATAGTCGGTATAAAATCCGCAATTTCTGTTAAGTTATGTAAATAGCTTAAATTGTAAGCGTTTCGAGAAAAAAACTATAAGTGGATTAATTTCAGTTGTAACGATAAGAAAACGTTATCCAATGTACAAACAAGTCAATTAGTCGTATTTCGGACATTAATTCCGAGTTTATCTATATTAGTTAATACAAATAGGAAAGATATTTCAAAATCTATTATGTAGAATTTAACCGGTCCTAAACTAGTATATACAACGACTATTACGAAAGATAATGTTTCGCCTTTGGTAAATAAAACCTTTCGATGTTTTCCTATTTGGTTTAACTAAAACTTCGAAAATCTCGCTATGAACGTTTCGAATTGTTGTTTTCTGACCGTCAAAATTTCGACTACACTGGTATCGGGTATCATACTATAAAACCAGTTGTCGTACTTGGTAAAAAGCATGAATTATGACGTTATAGAGATATCGAATATTTCGTTTACATGGTTTAAATTTGCAATATACATAAAGGAGGCGTCCTGTAAACCGGTAAAGGTTAGTAAGGCAGTTTTATTATCCTAAGTCAACAGATAAAAATTATTACCCTTAGGGTTTTTTAATCCGAAAGGGTATTCGTATAAGTAGGTGATAAATCCATTAAATATTTCCTTGTATTCTGTTACGTATATTAGAGAATGGTTTTTATCCGGTTTTCCAATATATAGTTGGCTTAAAATACTCGTTCAATCCGAATTAATTCGTAAACGAGGTAGTTAGTAAACTAGTAGCCGATTTTTCCGTATACGATATACCCCTTTTATAGACCCGTGTGCCTTCGTATGCCTATTTGTAAGTATTATTATAACCGCGGTACGTTTCGCCCATTTTCAAACGAACATTCTTGTCCCCTATAGTCAGTGTTTATTCCTTAATACTTATACTTTAAGCGTTCGTTTTACTTTAAGTAAACTTTGAATTTTCGACTCAAAACGTGGTAAATAATTTCAATTAGATTTACTTTAGTAATTAGGCCTTCGTTTTTGTATTTATTAGCTATAATTCTAATTCGAAGCTTTTTTATAGGCGTATCGAGGCTTTAAACGATATTTAAAACCTTGTATGAAAGGACTTTAGGTTTTTTACGGTTTGAAAAAGGTAAGGTTGAAATTTTGGGTTTTGTAACAAGCTTTCGTTACTATTTATATAAATAGTTTGTTACCTTTATATTTCGACTTAAGGGCTACCTAACGCTCTCTGAACTTAGTTCATCAGGCAATTAAGATATCATATAAGTTTTTATCGACGTTTTTTATTAGGGTTTTTACTGCTTCCCAAGTTATACCGGTTGAATTCTTATCGTAAAATTCGTATTTAATTTCCGGACCAAAGTGAGATTTCAGGCGTTTATAATATTGTGTAAATGTATTTACTTACGTAAAATAGTATATATACCATTTTTTAATATACCTAGATAATATACCAAACAAAATAACATAAAATTATAACGGTTCGATATCTAGTCTTTCATATGTAATAAGTTTAACACGTATTTTATTGTCAAATACATCGTTTAATTAGCCACTATAATTCTCGTAACTATTTCAAAGCCTAATAAAGTTGTTAAGCTTTATAAAAAAAAATTTATTATTAGGAAAACGGTGCTGTAAAAGATTACGGTAAGGGTTGTGATTAGCGGGTATTAATTCTTAAGGCACGTATTGGCGTTTTACGTCGTTCGTTACTTTTTAAAGCGGGTTATTATTTATGTTTTAACCGATCCCACCGTCGTCGATCGGAATATTTCCGGTATGTTAGCCGTTCTCGCCATAAACTAATGGGCTATTTCCAATATTCGGAAAGTGGTTTGGTATTCGGTTTTATTTTATAGTATATACCAGTATAAGGGTGTACTATATTTGTGTGGTAAAAACAAATTATGGTCAGTTTTGTTTCGGGGTCTTTATTTTTAAATTAGGGTATCGGTATAAGACTAAATCGTCTTACGCCTCGTCTCCATCGTTGCAATAATAGTTTATTTTACTCTGTAAAGTAATACCCTTTTACAAATTCCATAAAATACAAATATTTTTTTCCCTGTCCAATACGTCAACGAGTTACGCTATTTCGAATACGGATTTTATAAGGCGGCCATTTCTACCCCTTAAGATATTAATTCCTTTAATTCGTAATTGGATCCGTAAAGCTTTAGCTATAGTAGGATTTACTATTTACCATATATCCAACGTCCAGCTCAAAAAGTTATCATGGAAATTATCCAGAAAATTAAGTCCTTAGGCTTTATTTTTCCAATAGTGGAATATAATGTCCAAAATTTATATGTTTACCATATATAAGTCGAGTTACTTAACTGGCGAATCGATAGTATTGTCCCAAAAGCCTAAGTCGATTTCTTATATCATAGCCTTTCCGATTTCCATATACTTGATTAGGAACTCTAAATAACCGCTAGATTTTTCTAGTGTTGATGGTTTGAAAGCTATAGTTATAAGAATTTTAGAGCGGTGAAGGATAGTAATTCCTGTATATACTTAATTTATTAAAACGGTGTAAATTAATAGTTTTCATCACAATTAGATATATATACGTTTAAACTTTAATCTTCAGGGTGGTTCATTTTATAAACGGTAGATATAAAGTCAATTAAATCATTAAAGTGTTTGAAATAGTGCTTACTAACACTTATCAATACAAATGAATTTTAACCGATACGAAAATAAAACGTGACTGTAAATTAGTTAGGCGTTTCAAATTATTTTATTAATATTTAATAAAGTTACGTTAACTAAGTGGCTATAAAAACTTAAACATTACGAGAACTAAATTCAAAATATACAAGGAGATCACGGAAAGAATAATAGGATAGAGTAAGTATAATTATAGGGAGGTACATTATATAATCTGGTATATAAGTCGTTCCTGATAGTCGGTCCAGATTAGTGTGTCGTAGCTGCTTTTGGTAAAGCGATTAGTTCGGATGGTGTGATCGTAACCGCTTTTAAATTAAACAAGTGGTTCGAATCGGTATACCTCGGCCACCTTCGGTGGAGCAAACGATTCGGATGCTATTTTTGTAACCGCTTTTGTATTTTACGAGCGGTATTGATTGTCGAAAATCAAATAGGTCCTAATTAAGGGTTCTGAAATTTGGTAGTTCTGGATTACGAAGTTTAATACGTAATGAAATATTCTCCTAAAAGTATATGAGTACGTCAAAACGCCAAAAATAGTGAATAGTAAAGTAACGGAGTTTTTAGTAAATAAAACACTAAATAAGGATTAATAATATTGTATTAAAGTTGTTTTTTTAAAATTTACTTAGTTTTTATAGTTTTTATACACTTCGATGCATAATTTTTGTAGGAACGAAATATTGAAACATAAACAGTTAAGTCCGCTATAACATTCCGCTGCAGGTATTTAACTTATATTTGTATCTTTCTTCCTAAACTATTTATTGTCGACTATATAGGTTACTAATTAATGTTGTTTAGGTATAAAGCCTTGTTTTCAAGTAAATAAGGTCTTTAAAAAGGTAATTAAAAATATTACTATTATAGTATAGAAGATAAATAGTTCAAAACGAAGTATTAAGAGGTGCACACCACAGGTGAGGACTTATAAGCCCTCGCCCAAAGCGTACCACTCTGAAATACCTCTTTTAAACTGCTTTACGCATTTCCGTTCGATCTGGAATAGTCATTTCAAACCGCTCCATACCCTTTGTATCTTGCAAGAGTGCAGCGTGCAGCGTAACACGTTATCATATACTCTGCAGGAGTGTACCCTGCAATATAGCGCACTGCCACTAGGTCTATGTACACTATCTATGAGAGTATATAGTAATATATATATAAAAGGAAGTTGTTTGGGCTAGGAAGGTTAGGTAGTAGTTCCTGACGTACCTTATGAAAATTATGAGGGGAAATAAATAACAGTCTAAAAGAGAAACTACTATACGCTTACAAATATTTAAAAGAATATTATCTTAGTATCGAAAATATTAAGAAGCTTGTCGTTATACTTCTTTATATTATTTTAGATTTTCTCGAAATCTGTAAAAAGATTTTAATTAATGTTAACTATTTTAATAGGTTTTAGGTAAAGGGCGTATTAATTATCCTAGTCTTCATTAATTTTTCCTTATAGTTTAAGCTTTAAAGCTTCCGAAGTACGGTGGAAAAGGTAATTACCAATCGCATAACTTAAGGAGTAAAGTCTCATGGTAGGACCTATAATAGGTTTGAGCGTATAGGTAAACCTACCGTAGGAAGGCTTTTAAGAGGCTTAGCTATGTTAATTAAAAGGTTAAGAAGTAATAGGAGCTTAGAGGTTTCAAGAAACTTAATGGTTTTATTGAATTTACTAGTAGAAAACACTAATATCAACTCTTCTTACCGTATTATCAACCACTACTTCACGTGCTCTACCGCTGTTAAAAGGATACTCCGCGCTATTACGTAAAGGTATTATGTTACCAAATAGATTAACAGGTTTCTTATTATTAATGAGTAAAGGAGCTTGACTTAACTAGAGCTTGGGAGGTCTTTTAAAACGCATATAAAGGCGTTAAGGTTTTTAATATCCTTTCCTTTAGAGCGTAGGTCTTAAGAGCATTCCTTAAGTTAAGTTAACTCGAAAAAGTTTTCTACCAGTTTAGTAAAACTTTCTTTTAACATGTAAATCTCTCGTCGTTTAAGTTTTAACTTTAGTTTAAATTGAATGGTTTTTTATATTGTTCTTTACATATTAATTTTCTAATGGTTAAAAAACGCATGATAACCAAGAAAAATGCGGTGAAAATATTTACCTTTGTTATATTTAACAATATAATAAACTATAAAGTGGACCAGATATTTTTCTGTTTAGGTTTCGTTGATATCTTAAATTTAAAGGCATTCGTCATATTGCTTGGAAAAAAAAATCCGAGAACTTTGATCGTCCTTAATAGGTTCTAGGAAGTTACTATTTTAAGGTTTGAAATATCGTAGGACTTAATAGGCGGAGTTGGTGATTCGGGGCATAGAAACTTGATGTTTTAACAAAAAGTCGCGTAGGAACTTGGCTACTTAGTGTTAGGTCGCGCGACGTGACTTTTTCGGCGCTATTTGGTGAATCTCAATGTTTTCGCTTAAGGTATCAAACTTAATAATTAACTTAGCGTAGGGAAAGGAAAAAAGGTAAATCAAGGGCAAAGGTTTGGTATAAAGGGTAACGTTAGAGGTGATTTATTAATGGTAAAGGTCGAAGATTTAAAGTTTTAGGCTGTAAGACTTAGTCGTTTTTATATTAATGACACCCGTAGATGTACTAACTTAGCCGTTTACCAATTTAACGCTTGAAACTTTTAACGGTTAATTTTAACGCTTTTTAAAAGGTTTTTTTTTTTTTTTGATAAAGATTTTATAGTGTTTTCGATAACGATACCATCGTTACCTTTTAGTTACCATAAAAACCGTCGCAACCTAAAGGTTCTTTTTACTTACTACTATGAAAAATGCCGCAATTCGTATAAGCTTTTCGCAAGAATCGTTCCTCTACTCTAGCCGCCGTTGTTAACGTAAAGCGTAACCAAAAAGTAACTTCTTCTTTTACTTAGCCAATATATGTTTAACCCAATAAGCACTGATTAATATTGGTAGGGCTTTAGACGTTGCAACGTTATCGATTCGATTGGTCGAAGTAACAGTAGTATTACGTGGTCAAATAGTGGATGAATT
Organism: Anisogramma anomala; assembly: GCA_038502455.1. Classification (NCBI taxonomy): domain Eukaryota; kingdom Fungi; phylum Ascomycota; class Sordariomycetes; order Diaporthales; family Gnomoniaceae; genus Anisogramma; species Anisogramma anomala. Next base: position 4,638,478 of record JASMMZ010000005.1, on the reverse strand, counting down.
GTTCTAGGTTTGGCAGACCGCTAGCTGGTCTATACAGTAATTTGTATGGCTAATTGCTTGGTTTGTGCCTTAGTATGAAGTAGGCGTATACTGTACTTGACTTGTAGCTAATACAGTAAGCTCACACAAAACAATACACTTAATTTACAGACAGTATAGTTAACTTTACTGTAAGTAAAGTTAACCTATTGCACTGTAATTACTACTATTCTAACATCATCAATATTATCAATCTTACTATTTTAAATACTGTCTTCTTCATACGTTGATGTACAAACCTAGCCGACAGTTACCCTTGTCGATTTTTTCACTTTTACATTTACATGTCCTGTTTATTATCGTTTAGTATTGCTTTTTATCCATTCTTAATTTGCCCACTACATTCATTTCTAGTTACGAATCGGGGTTATTTTTAAAAAATTCAGTACCTTCAATTTCTCTTTTACAGTAGCAGTAGGTTCGTTGAACCTCTCCAATTAGAGGTATCTCGATGTCAATGATTAGGCTATTACGGAAAAACAAAATACTAACATCTTTATAACGATTAAGATCGCATCTCGTTTGAATATAATACTCGTAATCCTCTTTAGCGATAAAATGCTCCTTCGATCCTTTAAAAGGAAAAATAAAGATATTGTAGTAGCAGTAAGTAAGAAAGTAAAGATGAGCAAGAGTATTTTAGAGTGTAAAGTAGAGAAGAATAGTATTATAAAGGTTGTCGCATTATGGAACCATAACAAAGAATTTGGGTTTATACATACAAGCTGATTTAGTCTATTAATAAATAGGCAAAACAACTAAGAACATCGTCGAGCTAAGTGAAATTTGCATATACGTACCCATTAAAGATTAGGTTATCATCAAATATTGAAACACTAATACTATTATAGTTAAGAGTTTGAAGTAAAATAAGGAAACCAATGAACTTTTTTAACGAAAACATTAAGGAAAAAAATTATATATAAATATAAATCGGGATGAAATTTAGATTGTAATAATTGTTAAAATATACGTATATAAAATATTTCAAAGTTTTAATATAGTAAGATATCAAGAGTATATTTATTGATATACATTTGTAGTAAAAGTGTTGTAACTATTGTGTGGACCCACTTACCTGTAATAACGTACCTAATCAAACGACCCACCTGTGCGAAATTCCGTTCTCACAAGAAATAAATGTATTACATGAAGTCATATAGTTGAAGTTCGGCGTACACACTACTTTGTATCCGGAACCAAACCAGGTTCCCGGCCCGCTATAGCACACACTACCTACTGTCTTGGAAGCCCATGTGGAAACGCCGAAATGTTCAGTAGGTACCGGTACTATGTACTCATCCTCACACCTCTTTACGACCTGAATTTTGAGAGTTTGGTTACGTGGGGGTTGGGAGGAATTGGTAGGAAGGTTTGGGTGGGGAGGCGAATTGTATTGTTGTTGTTATTTAAGTTTACTAGCGCCTGCGGATCCCTCCAATCCTTCAGACATTCCTCCTATGACCCCGGGTAGCCATTTCCTTAGTGTAAGTCATGCTTGGCATGAATCTCGATCCTCCATGCTACCAAGTTGTTACCGCGCCCCGTCGCGTCAACGGCGTGCACACCCTGAGAGAAAGAATGCAGAATATTAGTGTCAAGACCCGACTAGAATGGTGAACGTCGCCTGACTGGCCGCTTTCCAGCCTCAGAATATGCAACATGTTTGTCGACCTTGGCATGGAAGGCCACGATCTTCTGGTACTGGTGTTTCATCAAGGCGCGAATTTAATTTTTTGGTCTGTCCCCCGATGTCGGATACGGTGCTTGTTTTGCTGTCATCCAGTATAGTCGACAAACACTATGCCCTCGGCGTGTTTCAGTTTCTTGCCGCAGGCTTTGTGTTCAGTTGGCAGTCTCATGAGGATCTCCGATCTCCTCCTGTGGCGTGTGCCTACCCTGTTGCTGTCCGGCTGCGACTTGTATTTCATGGATGGGGCCGGCAAACTGGTCGCCCTGGCTTTGAAGTTTGGCAGACCGGCGACCTGGCTTCCTGCGAGCTTCAGAACCTCGCTTGGTGGTAGATCCGGGCGCAGCTACCTGCATGTCTCGGTGCTCCTCGCGTCGATGTCGGCCCCAAGCGGCTTATGATGCTCACATCTCCGCATCCTTGATCATGTTGCGCGCACGCTGGGAGAAGCTTTGCGCCGACGCCCCTTTCTGTACGGAGACTGCTCATGGTGTCTGTCATCTGGGAACCGAGGCCGAGGCCGAGGCCGTTTGCCTCGGCGGGGCGCTTCTTCTCGAGGGGCGCACTGCGAGCTCGGAACGCGGTGTTCGCAGCCCGGGAAGCGGCCAGCGCTAACAGGGAGCTAGCTGGTCGACATGCTGTGGTGGCTCGTCAGCAGCGGCGGGTGCTTCTGCTCGAGTGATTCTTGTGTTGGCTGCTGGGTCCTACAGACGTGGCTTAGGTCACTGTTGATAGTCACTTGAAGCTTTTTTCTGTACAGGGTCCTTCAGTCCGTCCTTCGAGGCAGCCTGTTCGTCACCAGAAGAGCTGGCAGACGGTAGACTGGGACACCGTCGATGTTGTGTCCCTCGACCATGATCCTTGAATGTGCTGTGCGGAACCCTCAGCCTTGTGGTTAGCCTTGCAACCCTAACCCACCTGGGCCCACATTCAAATGGAGTGTTGGAACCCGTCGATGCTATATGTACAGGTGACTTCGTCGGGATGTCTGGCAACATTTTGATCATAATGATTTCGTTTTTTCTAGCTCGGGTAGGGTAATTACATGCTGGTGGTCACTAAGGTGTCAGGGGACAACTTCCCAACGTCACTCACTCTCCAGCAGGCTACAGTGGGCATACCTACTTAGGTAAGTAGACATTGGGCCATGAGTAGCGACAGCATGGTTCCATTTCTATTATATCTGGAAGTTATATGTACAATGAATCTGCAAGGGCGAGACCGGGGCCGTCCTGTAAGTACTACTGTATGAAATCGTCGTTCTTGGTCAAGACCTCGTAACCAGTCCATAATGTATGGAAACAATGAGCCTAATCCCACTCATATCTAGCAACCTTGAAATTTCTCTCAAGAGGCGGTGGCGAAGCCGATACGCGAGTTGGTAGTGTCGTAGACGGAGTAGTAATTCTCCAAGAACTTCTGTCCAATGATCGTATTGACACCCGAGCTACCACCGTCGTTGATCCAGGCGTAGTATTTTCCGCTGGTGAGGCCAAAGACACTGTACTGCGCCGTGGGAATCAAGTACTGCGCGGGCGTCAGGGTGTAGGTCGTCGTCCCAAATCTGATGGCGAAGTTGGCAGTCGGCTTGGTGGTGAAGACGGCAAGGCCGGACGAGGCGTCAGTCTTGCCACTGCCCGCCGCAGAGAGGAACCTGCTGTAGGCCGCGCTAGGGATGTATACGAGCGTGGTGCCGGTGTCGACGATGCCCGACGCGGACGAGGCCAACGTGGTCGTGCCGTACGTGAAGCTGGCGATGGAGATGCCCCAGTACGCCGCGGCCGTGCCGCTCGTCAGCCGCGGAAAGTAGGTCAGCGCGCCCGAGTACTTGGCGCTGTCGGTGCCGCCGAGGGTGAGCTCGCCGTTGGTGGCCTCGGTCGCGCTCCCGGACACGGGCTTGAACGAGACGCCGAGGACCTCGGTCGTGATGGAGCCTTGGCTCTTGAGGTTGTCCAGGAAGGTCGGCACGCTCGCCGCGTTGGAGACCGTGCTCGCGGTCAAGCCGACCGAGCCGAGGCCGAGGATGCCGTCGACGCCGGAGAAGCCCGTGGACCGGGTGGCGGCGCCGATCGACTGGGCGGTGACGGTGAGGCCGCCGAAGCTGACCGTGTCCGTGTACTCGGTGCCGGAGAAGGAGCCGCTTCCGTAGCTCACGGAGACAGTGCCGCCGGTGGACTTGCCCGTCGTGCTCCTCTCGCACGAAGACTGAGCACCACACCAGGTGATGGAAGCTGAAGAACATCATCATGAGCGAGTGAACGGTTTCCAGAAACTGCGCACGGGGGGAAACATACACCCAGTGTCAACTATCAAGTCATACGTGGTGCCACCAATCACGACAGGGGCGATGTAGCTGACATCGTCGTTCGTCACCGAGCCGGAGCTGGCCTCGAGGGCCCGAGCGACGGCAGCGCTCTGGACTCCGTTGATAGCGTTGATTCGGGCTTGACCCTTTCCTACGATGTTCTTCACCGACGTAACATTGGTGTGTTTCTTCACCGGCAGAACGACCGGCTCAGCCTTGCGCACAAGCGGCGATGCTGACACCGACGCAGCAGCAGAAAGGAGGGCAATGAACAACATCGTGGCAGGCTAGGCACTTGGACAGGAAATAGGGACAGAGAGTTTGTGATTTGTGAGGATATCGGGTTATGGGAGGGCATTCATTACCTGGAGTGATGAGCCAGGTACCGGTATTTATATAGGAGGCCTGCGGTGCGCAGCCGCCCACACCTGGCCAAACGGTGCTCCCAAATTCCAGTGTCCATTGGTAATACATGCTTTGGACGGCCCTCAACCCATTTCGGAAGAGGAAGGTGGCCACTGGAGGCTCTCCACTTGGTCCAGGCGTTCGAAGATGTGCGGAAAGCCACTCGTACTGCCTATCTGATATTGCCTAAAGCGGGAAGGTGAGATAAGACCAGTAATGAAGCGAGCGACGATCGGATAGGACGAGAATTTCGATACGCATACCACATTGAGCATTTCCCATGAACCAAATGCGAAATGAAAGGAAATACCTAGGAAGGGACTGACAGCAGAGGGCGAAATAGACGCTTGAAAAGATGTTGAAAAGGTCGACGACGCCTGTGACTTGTAGGAGATAACTGGGTATGCAGTATTGATTCGACCAAATAGTAATCAAATTCAACAACCAACATAGTCATCCTGCCGTAGTCTGGCACTTTGAATGATTGAGGACACCACCCACAAACCAGTCATGTCTACGCCTCACGTGAGGATCATCAAATCCCTTGCACAGGCACCTTCTGGCCAAGACCCAGCTCAACGATTGGACGCCCTACAGGCCTCCAAATTCGAATAGAAAGGCTTGCAGAAACCCACTATTGATGGATTGGCGCTCTGTAACCGCGTGTGCGGTTGTGGCACAGTTGGCTGCAACCCTTTAGCGAAGGAGGCTAAACTCGAACGGTGGATCCCTCATGCAGTTCAAGATTGAAAGCTTTAACCTTATCTACTCCTCTAAAGCTTGAATCCAACTACCCCTGTGCATCTGCATATAGTTGCAGCACTACTTTGTGCACCACAGCACAGTAGTACTGGGCTAGAAATGACACCTGCTGCATGCGGAAGGTAACTACTTGGCTCGCCCTCCAGCTCATGACATGCTTTCAGCAACTTCTTCATCATTTTTTCGACTTGGTTGGTGCATGGTACGAATCGCCACTGACACTTCCACAGCTAGCTTGGCTTCCCAAGTTGTCGAATTGCCGTCTGCAAGCCATATGGCGTCTTTTCCTCCTCTACTGTCCTAGTAGTATGTGTCATACGGTTTCGACTTCACACAAGGTTGCATGGAGAGGGCCTCGTATGGATGTAACTATTGTCTATGTAAGCACGTGATAGAAAGCTGTGCCAGAAGCCATACTAGATTCACATGTTCTGTTTTAGTAGAGGCGTCTACCCAGGTATGTGCCTCTGGATTGAGGTATGCTGGCACTCAGCGTGTAGGCCCTCCCATGCCAGTCCGGAGAAAGAGTTCAGAACTGTACAGGCAGTTCGATGGCTATCCATGCATGTTAGACTTTACCTACATGGCCAAGCATAGTACTATGGTAACTCACAACTGCCAAACTTTGCCCGCCTCCCTTCCACTGGTGCTATTCATCCTGTGTTACATCACATACCATACTGAAGGTCGAAGATTTCAAAAATCACGTATGCTTGAAGGATTCGTAATGGCACTAGCTGTGATTATTTTATAGCGATGGTGAGTACGAAGACCAGAAAGCCCATTGACATCCATAAGGCGTGCATACCTGGCCTTTGTTGAAGGTACTATATAAGAAGATGTTGTATAGGCTTATAGATTCTTAGAACACCTGGAAATCTACCTGGAGATTTGATATATAATCAACAGAATCCTTATAGATATCCAATATCACAATCGAAACCTTAAACTAATAAGTACTAGTGATACAAACAATTGAAACTAGTTGTAATCCTCATTTCGATGCCCCTATAGATTGAGAATACTATTTCTTAATTCTCTGGTGGAAATCCTCATTTCCGGAACGTTCCTTGCATCCTTAGTGTTGAGTCCTGTATACTGACCCTGTATAGACAGCATTTATTGAAATTTAAATACAATCCCTAAGAGGTATTGTTTGTGTAGTTTGGATAGAGGAAGAAAAAAAAGAGATAGTGTAGAGCGTTAAGTGAAGAATGTGGAGTGTGGGGTTGAAAATTAGATGAAATTGTGAAGGGATTGAGCCAAGGTTTTCGCTTAAGGTGGTCAAATACTGTCTATAATCCTCGATGAATAGAGAGGAAAAGCCCCTGCTATGGAGCTGGTATGGAGCTAGTATAATGTGGCGTGACCTAGTTATGTAATTGGTCACGTGGCGTAGACATGCTCTGGAGCATCGCAGGAGCATCATAGGAGCGTGGTAATCGTCAGGGCTACATCCCTGGCAACTACTAGGGAAGGCATTAGCCTGTGACAGAAACAGAAGCAAAAAAAAGACGTGTAAAGATCTAATTTGAACCGATGACTTGTAGTACCAGTCTTTTATTAATAGTTCCGTTAAAGTTTGTCATAATATTAATCTGACTATATGACACGTATAGTACCATATCGTCATTTAAAATACAGTGGTATGTAACCCATTAATTGTTAACTTGACTTAATTTTACCAGGCGAAGTCTTTAAATATTTTTTGTGCTTTTCCCTTAGTAGAGGGTTTGTTAGTCTAGAAGCTAATTGTTGATCTATAGAAACCTATTTAACTTAAATTGTATTACGGTTTTCTTTATCCTTCACAAATTGTTTTTCAAAAGGGTCATACTACATGCATTGGTAATATTTGGGTTTCCTTAACAATTCAACATCGTCTTTATTCTCTTGAAAGATATTAATAGCGATAAGAATATAGAGTTTTGTGAAGAGATTCCTTATATAATGAGTATTTTGGGTTATCATTATTAACTTTATGAATTCATCGTCCATAACGAATATTTAAACACTAAACCTTTCGTTCAAAATCCAATTGATTGTGTTGTTACCGATCCAAATTTTGTATCTATATATCAATTTCCCAATATCTTTATTATACTTTCAGTTTAAATTGTATTAACTGTTAATCTGAAGTTTGTTAAAATCTTTATGATTGTTTTGAGTGAAGTTAACAACGTTTCAATACGGTTTTTCTAATATATTTTCCCGTGTAATTTGTAATCCATGTACTTTATACAGCTTGAAACATTCTAGATATCGGTGATCAGTGTTATGTTTCTATAAAAAGAATTTTGTTTTAAGCACTAGAGTATTGATACAAAGAGAGTGATATTTGGCCTAGTTTAATAAATTGCATAACCAAAAGCCGTAATATTGAACTAATAGTTCTTTATTTATGGGATATTATCAGAGTTTTTTAAAGGTATAGCATTAACAAGTAATTCAGTTGTAATAGGGATGTAAGTTAGCTTTTTGGATACTTTTTCAACATTAAAATTCAAAACTCTTTGAATATAGGTATTTTTAAACCAAAAAATGATATGTTTAGCTTTATTTTCGAGAGACGTAACCCTAAATAGTGTGTTTTTTCTTCTAGGTCTTTGATTTAAAGGTCCTTATCAATATACTTTCTCAAGGTTTTAATGACCTATGGATCAGAACTTATTGTAAGAAAGGCATTAACGTCAGTACAAATAATGAGTATACAATAATAGTTGACATATATCTTGTTATCAAAACTTAAATTTTTCAAAATAAATATGTTGAAGATTGTTTCGAACCTTTTAGACCATTATTATACTGTTAGTATAGGCTCATATAGGGATGATAGGGGTAAGAAAACCTGATTAATAATAGGATTAAAACTTATATCGTGTTCCTTTGGAAACTTCAGGAATAAATTTTGAGTAGTGATTGAAATTTCAATAAATACCAGTTCATTAAGTTTCTTATTGAATAAGGTTGAATTAATATTAATACTATCAATATCCTAATTAACAAAAGCAGCGAGAGTAACGAGGGTTTTTCACGTATAATTGTTTTCAGTATCAGTTAACATTTTAATTTAATTAACATTATATTGTTTCTTGAGTGTTTATTAAACGAGTTTCATTTTGTATCATTCCATTTGAATATTAAGATCTGTTTTGACCTTGATAATTTTCTAGCAATAAATGTATTGAGATGGTTGTTCCTTAGAATTTTTAAAATCCTTGAATGATAGTAGGCCTTTTATAGAGCTATATAGATTCTTATTTAATTTATAATGTTAAGAACTTTGAAACTTCTCTTATTATGAATTATATGTTTCTTTGCTTAGAACATCATTCATAACAGTCTGGTTATTTACCGTTCGTTCTATTAATTCATGTTGGCTTTTTTAGGTTTGGAATTTAGAGTAGCCATTAAAATGTTATATGTAATACCTACTTCTATGGATTCTAATATATTTTTAGCCTCCCCTATAACAATGGACCTACGGAAACCCGTGATAATTCTATTAAAAAATCAGCAAATTAAAAGTTTTGAAAATCTATCTACTTTTATTTCCTGAATGGTTTGGTAAGTAAACCGTAAATAAATTCTAGGATTTAGTGATATTAGAAAGTTTCCAAATCGGAATTATTCTCTTTTCTCTTCTGGAACCAGTTCTTTGACCTTTTATCGTCAGTTTAAGGAGATATAAATGCAATAGTAAAGCTAGCTTTTAAGGTAAATTTAACGTCAAGTCGATGTTTTCTACGCATTTTACGTTAATTTATCAGCCCTTCTAGTGAGTAATGTGTTAAATACTGCTCCTATTTAATTTTTGTTAAGTTATCTCTAACAATAGTTTCTTTTGTCAATAATAGGACTACAGGTAATGAGGCATTTGTAATACTGATTCAAGGCCGCAACTTTTTCAAAATTGATTAATTAAAAAGTTGAAAAATACGATTCTCTTCTAGGTTATGTGGAAACTAAAACTTAAAAGTTATAGAGTATTGAATAGTTATTTTATGGGTTATATAATTCATGATTTCAGGTTATGAAAAAAAATGAAATTATTGAGAATATGATCCATACATGTTGTAATTTCGTTTTTTATACAAAAAATAAATTATGAATATATGCTAGGGGAGTATTATTATAATATTGTGAACTTCAAAGATGTATTTCACTTTCATTACCATTAAATTACAATGGTTCTATTTTAGACTAGTATTTGTTTTGAGAAATCCGTTTAAGGTTTATATATGTTATAGGCTAGTGCCTGGGCTAATGGTCACCGGAGATCTAGCCCTGGTGGTTGCCATACACACTCCTACTCTGTTCAGAGCCGCTTGGAAGCTGTACAGAAGTATTTCCTTACCCGTTACGTGATCGTGTTACTCTTTTTTTACAGCTCTATAATAGCTTCTTAATAGGGGTTTCTCCCTTCCTTTCTTTCGAGGATTATGAATAATATTCGATTACCTTAAACAATAATTCTGGTTTTAGTTCTTTTATATATGATACTCTTTTTTCTGTCCAACAGTGTTATAGCTATTTATAAGCGATTATAAATTAGCGTCATATTTTACTTTTTCGAACCTTCGAATTTAAACTCCTTAACCTTTAAGTAGTTTTTTGACGTACGCGTAAGGGAATTGCTTCAAAACGCTTTAACGGCCTAATATGAACGTTTTACCGATACTTTACGTATAAAACTTGTCGAGCGAAATGAAGCCGTTCGCAAATGGGTTTTACACTTAAAATAACGTAATACTAACGCACTAAACGTTTTAATGAATGTAATTCGGTAACTTGAGGTTATCGGTACGTTTACGTTTTCTAATTGAACTCCCATTTAGGGAATTCTCGCCACGATGCCTACAAATGACGTATCTATTACGCCATTCGTTGCTCAGGACCGTATTACCTTTTTCGACAACAATAATTTGAACTTTTTTAACTTCGACTACAATAACAACGCCCCGGTCGATAGTAGTAAATTAACTAAACACAAACCCCTCAATGGATCTATTACGTTCTCCTGTGTTAATTTACACTTTCGGGCTTCAAAAGTTACCATATTACGTAAATTACATGAGGACGAAAAAATTATTAGTATTAAAAAATACTTTTACTGTTGGTAAGCTTTAGACGTCGCAACATTGTCGATTCGATTGGTCGAAGTAATAGTATTATTGTATGGTCAAGTGGTGGATATATTGTTTTAAGTTTGTCAAACCGCTAGCCGGTTTGAGTAGTAATTTGTATAGACGATTCCTTAGCTTATGCCTACTATGAAATAGGTGCATACTATACTTATTTTATATCTAATATAAGAAGCTCACACAAAACAATACACTCAACTTTCAGTTAGTATAGTTAACTTGACTGTTAACAAGGTTGAACTATTACATTGCAAATACTATTATTCCAATACTGCCGGCTTTTTAATTTCTACACGTATGCTAGTGTGGTTAACTAATCTTTTCCAGTAAGCGTTTAGCCGCGACCTCGTCAACTAGCTAAACCTCTATCAATTTTAACTAATTTTCATTTCGAATTACAAGAATTTACACTTAAATTAACTCTAATTACCGTTAGTTGCCCCGTGGTTTCGAGGTACAACTTTATCGGCTCCTACTAAAAGTTTTTCCGCCACAAGCTTATATAAGCCTCCACTTTAACCGTACTAATCAATAAAGTTGTTATCGTTAGTCTCTTGGCAGTTTTCCAATTCGCCAGCACATCCGTGACCTCTGCTACGTGATTTGGCCTTACCGGACAGCCTATTAATGTAGCCCTCGATATGTATAGTTAGCCTATTACTGTTAATTGGTTCGTCATTTTTAAAGTTTGCAATTTAATTCAAGTATTCCTATTTAGACATAGTATGTTACTAAATGAAGTATATTCTCTTTCTGTTGTTTCGTTTGGTAAGGGGGTTAACGAATTAACCAATAAACAAAATTACTACAAATCCAATATCTTTTACCACTATTACGACGATTGTTCTTACGGTTAACAGATCCGCTAAAATTCTAACCTTATCAGCATTAACGTGACTGTTACTTTTAGTATAGAGTCGATAGACTAAATCTTAGGCGTTAAAGGAACCCATAGCCGTATTTATGGTTGATGTAATTAACCAACGTAAATTTTTCTTTATATACGCTAGGAAAGTAACCGGCTTGGGGGTATATATCAAATTAATTTGGTTTACGTGTTATTACGGTTGCGACTAAGGAATGCAACTAGTTAAAAAAAGCCTTTGCAGGTAGTATCTCAGAGTTATAAAGCGTATTGAAACTCTCCAACGCCCGTAATAGCTACCTATACCTACCTACGAAATGTGGCTTCGACAACATATACTTTCCCTATTATCTTTTGACATAATATTCAGTTATTAAACATTTGACTTAACACATATATTGCTATTTCCCTCTTTTTTTTCGTTGACATTATCTTAATCCACCCCATAGTTTCCTAGTTTGTATAATATTAGGTGAACTGAATATTGTACTCGAAGTAAATTTTTATACCATCGTAAAATTCGCGAATGGTGGTTTCTTGGATTAGGAAGGTCAGGTAATAGTTCTTGACGTATTCTATGAGGTTTCTGGGGAATAATAAATGAAAACCAAAAGGGGAAATTTTCATTTACTGAAAAATATTTTCAAAAAAGTATCATCTTTGTGTAGAGAATGTTCTAAGGCTTTTCGTTATACTTTTTTACATAATTCCAGATGTTGGCGAAGTCCGTGAAGAGCTTTTAATTAATGTTAACCATTTTAATAGGTTTTGGAGGTAGGTCACGATAGTTATCCTAATGTTTATTGGTATTTTCTTGCAGTTTAAGCCTCAAAGTTCCTGAGGCATGGTATTAAGAGTAATTACCATTCTCTTGGCCCGAAGGGTAAATTCCTATGGTAAGACATGTAGTAGGTTCGCATATATAGGCGTACTTATCGTAGGAAATTTTTTCAAGAACTTGGCGATCTTGATTAAAGGGTTAGCGGGCAATAACAGCTTAAAGGTTTTCGGGAATTAAATGGGTTTATTTAATTAACTATTGTAAAGCGCCGACGTTAATACTTTTTACCTCGTTAACAACCACTGATTTGTGTGTTCAGTCGCCGCTAAAGGTATACTCCGCGTTATTACATCAAGGTGTTAGGCTGCAGAGAAAATTAACTGTTTTTCATCGTTAATGCATAAAAAGGATTAACTTAGCTAAGGGTAAAGTGGAGGTCCCCTAAAATGCGTGTGGAGGCAATAAAGTTCTTCAATACACTTTCTCTTAAAACACGTATCTTAAGGGTATTTTTTTAATTAGACTAAATTGTAAAGGGTTCTTACCTGCTTAATAAAGATTTTTCTGACATGTAAATCTTTCGTCGTTCAAGTTTTTACTTTAACTTTAACTTGACACTCTTTTTAACCTGTTTCCCTATGTTAATAGTTCAATCGTTAAAAAACTCACAATATTTGCAGAAAGCATAGCTACCGCGGTTAAGGTTTTCGTCTTTATCGTGATGAATAATATAGAAGCTAAATCAGTTGATCAAGTGCCTCTCAATTAAGTCTTCATCGATATCATACCTTTGAAGCTCTTTATCGTAATGTTTGGGGAAAATGTTCTAAGGGCTTTAATTACTTCTTTCCTATCATGGTTGGTAATAGCTTTAAAATAAATATTAACGGTAGCTATTTTAAGGTTTTGGATTAAATAAAACTTAGTAGGCGAAAGACTTAGTAATTTGGGGCTTGGCGTTTTAACATGAAGTTGTGTAGGAACTTAGCGACTTGGCTTTAGGTCGCGCAACGTTGCATTCTCGGCGTAACTTATCGAATCTTGGTGTTTTCGCTAATGGTAGCGAATTCAATAATTCAATTGGCGTGGGAAAAAGTTTAAAAAAGTAATGTAAAGGAAAACCTTAATGTATTGGTAAATGTTTGGTGTAAAGAGTAAAGTCGAAGGTTATTTATTGTAGTTATTTAACCTTGTGACTTAGTCGTTTTTCAAGTAATAGCACTCGTAACAGTATTAACTTACCCGTTTACCAACTTAACGTTTAAAAATTTCAGCGCTTAATTTTAAGGCGTTTCGTTAAGAAGGATCCATAAAGAATTTTCCTTGTTTTGAAGTAGCTATAACGTCGCTTACTTCTAGATTGCTGTTGTGGACTGGCGTAACCCAAAGTTTTCTCTATTTTCCTACCGTTGTGGACTGGTGCAGTACTAATAAAGATCCTTCGCAAGAATCTTTCCTCTACCCTAGCCGCTGTTATTAACGTAGGGTGTAACTAGAAAGTAGATTCTTCTTCTACTTAGCCAAACTATGCTTAACTCAATAATCACTGATCAGTGTTGATAGGGCTTTATACGTTATAATGTTGTCGATTCGATTGGTTGAAGTAACAGTAGTATTGCATGATTAAGTGATGGATGTACTATTCTAGGTTTTTCAGAACGCTAGCTGGTTTGTGTAGTAATGTGTATAGCTAATTACTTTGGTTGTGCTCTAATATTAAGTGGGCGTATACTGTACTTGCTTTGCATCCAATATAGTAAGCCCATACAAAACAATACACTCAACTTGCAATGAGTATAGTCAATTTTACTGTTAATAAAGTTGACCTACTTCACTGCAAATACTACTATTCCAACATTAACACCACTTTCTAATATTTGAAGAGCTTTACAAAAGCTATTATAGAAAATTACTATATCTATAGCAACTACAGAGATACTAATAACACTAATATCTTTATAATAATGCTTCATGTTTACCATTACGGCTCCAACGCTGCTAAAGCCGTTGTTTTTTCTGCTTACGAATATAAAACAAAAATCTCGAAAGCGGTTTTACGTCTTTTTAACGTTTATAAGGCTTTAATCGTCAAATCTGGCGATGTATCTTAAAAGTTCGCCGCTAAAATCGTAATTTTAACGGAGGTTATCAACGACACATTGGCTAATAAATTACTCCTCCTCGATATACACGCGAATTATAATAGGTGGGTCGCCCGCGCTCAATTTACTAATAAGCGACTTAACAACTTTCGTATTTAACACGGTAATATCAGTTACGCTAACGTCCTTAATACCACAGATGCTACATATAACGAAAGTAATAATGGAGACGTGCCCGCCTGCGATAGTTTGGGTGACATAATCATAATCGACGTAAACGCCTTTCAATTTGCTTCTAAATGACGCGTGACCTGGATTAAGTACTCGCAATTCTCCTGTCGCAAAAACTTCGACTTATACCTACGATATAATGCAAACGGTTCACATATTCATACATTCTTGTTAGATACAATGTATCGCCCGAACAGCTCTAGCTCTAAAGTTATTATGAATATTTACTTACTTTACTTCGGTCGAAAATCTTTTCAACCTTTAAAATGGAAAAGCGTAATTTTTATATATAGTTTCATATAAAAACTAAAAAAACTTTTATTCGACCCGGTTGTTCTAACTTTGAAATAACTCTCTATTTATAGTAATTTTACTTTATAATGACATTTCATTCATTCACATTTAAGTAAATATAATATATAAATACTATAACTTTAAGAGTCAATAATTTACCAGCGTATTAAAGTTACCGCGTATTTCTATTTTACCTCAACAACTCGGTAAAGTTATACGTTACGTACCTCATTTAGCTTGACGGCTTTTTTTCTTAATTTTTTAAAATATGGACCTCAAATAATACCGGTATCGAATATAAGTTTCTCTCATTCTCTATTTATAATACAACGTTATTTTGTATGAACGTTAAATGAAGTGTTTATATATAACCTTTGCCGTTTTCAAATATATACTATATTTAGGACGAGCGGGTAACCATTACATTTGAAAACATGAATTAGCCCAGTATAAAAAGTACCTAAAGAAATTGGCGTCATTACCTTTGGCGTTATCCTCCGAAAAACCCGGAGGAATTCAGTCTATACTGAACAGCTCACCGCCTTCTTCCTCATAAGCATCAATAAAACTCTTTCTCTAAAGCTACTCGTCTCTACCAATAATAAGCTCCTCGATTCCTTTAAAAATTTCGCCCACTTATTCGATTAAGCCCTAAAAAAAGCTACCACTTATAGCTCCGAAGCTGATTACGAAATTATCCTTCTAACCGATACTTAAGACTAGCCTTTAAAGGTTTCGTAAAGCCCGTTATATGTTATATCGCCAAAGAAACTTTTTGTATTAAGAATAACATTAAGCGACTTCTACAACAAAGGTTATGTTCGCGCAAGGACTTTTTAATAAATACCACCGTACTCTTCGTTAAAAAAAACGATGATAATTTAAGTTTTAAATTGATTATCATATGTTTAACTCTATTGCGAAATCAAACCGTTACTTTTTCCCCTATATTGAGGAAACGTTTACAAACATTTTCCAAACCAAATGGTTTACCAAGCTCAATATTGAAGTCGCTTTTTATAAACTTTATATACAGGAGGAAAATAAGTCAAAGATTACGATTTGTATACGTTTCGGACTTTTCGAATGATTGATTATCTTTATCATCGTTTCTAATATACTGGCTACCTTTGAACGGTATATTATGAAATCGTTAGCCCTTTTTTACTATCCCTTACTAATTTGACCTTGACTATATCTCTTTATATTCGAATAATAATTTCGAGGATGGAAACGTTAACGTTAAATAGGTATTAGAAATCTTAAGCGTTAGAAGCTTCAATTTCAATATTTAAAAATATAAATTGAGTATTGAAAAATTTCAATACTCAAAATTTATAATTGAAATTCAGGTCTACGTATATATAAGCCCGGAAAAGCTACGTACTATCTGGAAATAGATGGTTTCCTTGTTTATATTAAATAAGAAGGGATATCTTAGTTTTATTAACGTCTACCGATAATTTGTTCTAGATTACGTTACGAACATCAAGCCTTGAATTCGAGTAACTAAAAAACATACCCTTTTTTATTAAGGATCTGAGGAAAAGGTCGCTTTCGAATTAATTAAACTTATCTTTCCTTTTAGCGTGTTTTCTCTTAATGCAATCCCGACCGCGATACCTTTTTAAAAGCCAATTACTCTGGTTAGGCCTTAGGTAGCTATTTATTTTAACGCAACAATTACTATAACCTACGCCTAATGTAATTTTATTCTCGCCGTTTATCACCTGCTGAATATAATTACAGAATCTATGACAACGAATTATTTTGAATTATAAGTTGTTAAAAAGTGTAAAATATGTAGTTTCGAGGTACAATTCTTCCGTTTACTATTCATATGAACTATAAAAACCTAAAATACTTTATGATTAAACGATAGTTTTCAAATGACAAATCCGTTAATTCAAACTCCTTTTCCTATTTGGTTGTAAACAAAGTTATAATAAAGTGGCTAATCATATATAACTTAATATATTATCTTGACAAAACCAAGATGTTCCTAAAGATATTTCCAACTTACGATTTTTAAACCTATAATTTTCGCTTTTATATCCAAACTACGCTACTATGAAATAAATTCCACATACGTATCTCTTTCGGTGAATCATCGTTAGTAAATCTATCCTAAAAAGTTACGAAAGTTATACTAATATTTATTTTTCAAATAACTAAAACTTTGTTATCACCCGTAACGTTATTTACTACACCCTAATTCGTATAATACGTATAAGCGAACAGAATTTTCCCAGCGATATTTATATTAACGATAACCACATATTGTAGGTCTTGATTTTTAAATTTTTCAAAACTACGAGGATATTTTTCGGTTTCGTAACCGTATTTAGATACCTATTTAAGAGTCTTTTACTCCATCGTTAATACAAATTACTTACGACTTAATTTTTATAAGCCACGCGGACCGCGACGCTATTATCGTAATCCTTTTCAAAATATACTTTCAACCCGAATAATATCTCGCATTCCAGCAGTTTTACCGGAAATACGATATTTATAAACGTATGACCCATTGGATACAACGTCAAAAAGGTCTTTTTAAACCCTTTCCGGTTCCTAAACGACGTTAAAACGAATTTTCTATCAACTTCACAGTCCACCTCCCTTAACAATATATTAGCCATCGATATTAACTTATATCTATTACAAATAGTTTAAATAAAGTTCTTGCCCTCGACGCTATAACCATTGTAAACGTCGAATATTAAGTAAACCGATTTTTACATTACTATAAACAGTTTTTCGGATTTCCCTGTATAATTATTAGTAACCGGGGTGTAAAAAAAACCTATAGCTTTCAAAAACGCGTTAACGACTTGATAGGGGTGAAATAACGTTTAAACACTGTATTTTACCCCAAAAATTACGGCGTTACCAAACGCGTTAATTAAGAAATCATAATGTACCTACATTTCTTCGTTGTTTATACTTAATTTTACTAAAACAGTCAACAACCCGGTTATCAATTACGTTCAATAATAAAAGTGTAATTGATATCAGTATCAACCAGTAATTGATAATTTATAATTACTACGTTGACCCTATATAACCTGTATAACATTCATTAGTCTCAACTATAAAGCTGCATATAAAAGTCAAAAAATTCGTTAAACGTATTCGCGATATTACGGAATCTGTAAAGACTGTAATAAAGGTTACGTAAAAACTAATAAAAACCCGATAATGAATAAATTTCCCGCTTGAAAAGATTTCAGATCGATAGTAAATTTTATTTTTTTAAAAATAAATACAGGCTAAATTATTTGAAACAAACCTATGTTAATTTCACTATAAATATCGTATTATGCGTATTATCGATTTCTATTTTTCCGAACTTAATGTTTCGAAAGGGAAATATCCCCGGTTTTTATAAAGTAACTTATCCAAATTACTTTGAACTCAGCTAATGAACCCGCGACTTTGAATTACTAGCTATCGATATTATAAGTAATAACGTCAAAAAAAAACTAAAATACTACGTCGAAAGTATTTTACGAACCCGGATTCAACCTTTAATAAATAGCTCCCGGTTTAACAACTCCCCAAAACAACAAGTATTAATGAAATGAATAGGTTATGTACAATCAACTTAAAAGCCGTTTTCAAGATTTTTCAATAACGCGACCTTTATCTCTTTTAAATTACATCATTATTCGACCGAATATTATAACGGACCCTCTTTCCTATCCCGTAAACAAACCTAAAATATTATCTTGTACGTTACTAAACAACATGAAAGCCGTTATTTTACGAATACCAAATTGAATTTAACTTAGATTAATGGTACGACCGAAACTACCAAAATATATTATTATACTTGCTCTTCTCAAAATGCTTGCCTGACAATTTCTTACTTATTTGCATCAATGTACCTCATTTAATTTCTATACGGCCCAACTTACCATTAACACACTTTGAAACTTTGACCAGCTACATAATCTTTTGGAACTACTTTTCCTTCACGTTCGTTAACCGCGATACCCACTCTCATTTCTGATATAATAACTTAAATAAAAAGCACGCTCCTTATTTAAAAGCTACACGGACTGCAGGCCACCGGAATGAACAAAGATGTAAAATACTAAACCTACCTCATCACGTATATTTACTTTCTTTTCCGTTACCTATCGAACTCTTATTACCTTTTCAGCGGCGGTGACATACGTTTATACGCTATTTAGCCGCTCGTTAATACATGAAAAATTGCTTATAACCGAATGATTTACTTTGATTCTAAGAATAGAAAGTCTAAATAAACGTTAAATATTGCTTCCATAGCTTCATTCACATCAGGGTTTCAACCTAAGGGAATATACGTATAACCAAATTTACCACCCGTCGCGCCAAAAACGTAAAAAATATAATGAATATCGGTATTAAGCCGCTCGTTAAGAGTTTTTCAACGGTTACACTAGTTTAATTTACCCTCGCTCTTTTAATAAACGTATTTAGAGTCAAAATTCATTCTATGAATATATTCGAAAAATATTCATTCGTGGATCCTGTTATTGTTTATATGAATAGTACTAAGTGCAGGTCATTACAAGCTCGTTAATAAGAAATAAGCAGCTTTAAAAGGGGCATATTAATATCTTGAATTGCATCATTGACAGCTATTACTAGTTGTAAATTTATGTTAAGAACCGTTTACGAAAACGAAAAAAAACTTTTTAAACCACTATTTGTAAATGTAACAGTGTAATATTGGTTTCGAAAAGCGGTTATAAAGAGGAAGTTTTACATTTTTGAAAAAAAAGGGCTGACGAAACTATTCATAAAAAGGGAGACAGCGACGCTTTTTATATGATCTCAATTCATTCGATAATCTGAAACCTATACGATACTACGATATTTAAAACCGCTCCGCAAAGGTTATTTCGCACCTACCGTACCTCTTCATTTGCCAGCACCTTCTACCATCTTCTACACTATATCATAACAAAAAAAAAAAGGAGAGGGGGAGAAAATGTTACAAGCTAATTTCTAAGCTAATAGTTATGAGGGATCTAGCTCTGGTAGTTATTATCTACGCTCCTACAATACTTTAAAGCCGTTTAGAAGCCACACAGAAGCATACCCTCACCCGTCACGTAACCGGGCCACTACTTTTTCTACAGCTCTGTAATTGCTCCCTAATAGGGGTTTATCCTTCTCTCTCTAGGGAGGATTATAAGAAGTATCGGACTACCTTGAGCGACAGCTCTGGTCTCAGTTTTTTTTAAAATATGAATCTTTTTTTTTTAACTTTCTTATTGTAAAAGTTTTCGTTATTCAAATCTTTTAGAAAATTTATAAATGATATAAATATAGTAGAATTATTTTCCTTTTGATTTTTTTTAGGGTTATTCAATAGCAGAGGGTATTCTTTTTCATTAACTTCCAACTGATATAACTCAACTCAATATACTGAAGGAAGTATCGAAGGACTTTGAGGGGTTTGTAGTAATAGAAAAACAGTTTATTGATTATTTGATAATGATATAGTTGTAAGTCATTTTAACAGTCATTTCCTTGGATAACGAGTCGGCAAAACCGAGTCCGTCACTTTAATTCTTGATCTAAAACGTTGAAAACGGTTTATTGAATTGATGAAATAGTTCGTGTTAAGAAAATTATTAGGTAAGATTAATTTATTATAACTGTTATCAAAGTTAAATAATATATTAAAACAAAAACGTCCAATCAATTATAATACAATGCCCCCTTTTTGAAGTACAGAGTAATTATAGGCTTGTTCTTTCGAGTTTAGAAAACCATGTTTCGTTGTGAATAAATGGTAAGATAGGTGGAGAAAATATTTTACAGTGTTTGGAAATTGAAAATTATTTATAATGAACTAATAAAATGGTATGAAAGAAAGGGATAAAATAATAAAACTTGTCGTTAATTTTTAAAAATTCGACGTTGGAAGTGGATTTTTTAAGGTGGAGCTATCCGTTTTTCATACGGTTTTCAATTGGTAATTATGGATAATAAACCTTAAAAGTGGATACTTTAAAGTTAAATGTGTATTTTTTTTTCAATATTATTATTCACGTTCGGTACAGCTTTTTATTGACCAATTGTTTTCTAGAACATATTTTCCTAGAAACTTGATTTAAACTTAAAATCCAACTATATTTTTAATATTATTAAATTATGTTTCGTTTTATAACAGGCTTTCATTTTATTGTTATAAATTTTACTGAAGTCTTTTTTCTGTGTAATAGATAAATTCGTTTTTTTTTGTAGGAAGGCTGTAGATTCAGATGAACAACCTAGTACGTTCTTATGAAATGAATCTTTTTGATGTTAGCAATATAGTTCTTTTTGAGTTAATTTATTCGTTGGTTACAGTTCATAAATTACTTTTTGCGTTTTTTTCAAAGGATGAAATTTTCTGTTTTTCCAATTTGTAGTTTGATTTCCTTTTAGAGGTCTAATTAAAATTTTGGAAATGTCAATATAACAACTTTTTTTTACTTACTCCGTTTACTATCACACTATGAAGTAAATTTCAGTTTAGTAAAAGTTCAAAATATAAAGATGAATCGCTTTTCTTTACTTGTCAACTTCAATAGATTGAACTAATTTCTGTATTTTCAAATTCTATTATAAAGAATGTTGAAGCTGAATTGTGAGATAGGTGAAGAAAACTAAACTTCTTCGAAGGTTTTTGATAATGAGTTGATCTAATTGCTTAACATATTTCAATCGGTTTTAAAAGGGTTTTGAAAGGGTTATTCATGCCAATAATAACAAACGAAAAATCCAAATTCATAAAAGAAGTAATTATTTCATATATCCTGATAAGGGTATATATAGATTTCAAAGTATTCTTGAGATTATAGTTTACAAAGATCAACAAATATAGGTATTAAATTTGAATTCAAATTATATTTAATTTCATTTTAAAATACATTCTAAAATTTTGAATTGGTTGTTGTAAATAACATATTTTTATAGTTATTCAACTGAAGTGAATATTAGTAACTAAGAACCTTCCAAATACTTTAAACTATTATAATCTAGGATCTTATTGTGATCTTTCATCTTTAGTGTTGAAAAATAGGTTTTCAAACTCTGGTTTTGGTAAAGGTGTTTTTGACTCTAGTTTAGACGTTTACAGCTCTAGTTTCAGAAGAGACTTGAGTCGTTTTTTCAAGTTTAGATTCAACTGGATTATAAAGTTAGATAGCGGACTCGAAATCTTTCTAATTAGGATAGTTCAAAACATTCTTAGTTTTAGCTTCTGCTTTTTTATTAACTATATCTGCAGTGTTAATTACTTAAAACTTTTGTTTTACTTTAGCCCTACGGGTGTCGCAAAACTTTTTCGACCAGTTCTAAACAGAGTGTTAGGATATATAATTTGGTCTTCTCCTTGGATAATTGTAGGTACAGGCTTTGATTTAAAACAAAGGTAATGATAAGACAGTGAATTGAATTTAGTTCTTAAGTTTCAAAGACCAACAATTAAACTGATGGCGAGGACTGTATTGAGCGATGATAAATTAACCTTGATCCTATTAAAAGACAGGTTTGGTGGTAGAAATAATGTATTACAAAGTTTTGGGGACGCTGATACCATAGTAATATTCTAAGCGTTTTAAAATGTATCGATAGGTTTAAAAAAATAGACATAATAATTTGAGCTATAAGAATAAAACTGAAGGATTTAGTTGAAAATAAAGCAAAGTATATTGGTACTGATAATATGTCGAAGGTATTACACAAAAACATATTGTATAGGTTAATAGATTCTTAGAATACCCTGAAATCTACTTGAAAAACTTCTTGATGTATAATTAAGGAAATCCTTAAAGATCTTAATCATTTCGATGGAAACCTCACTAATAAGTATTTATAGTAAAAACAAATGAAACTAGCTATAATCCTTATCTCGATACCCTTATGGCTTGAGAATACTATTTCCTAGTTCTCCGGTGGAAATCCTCATCTCCGGAGCGTTTCTTGTATCCTTAATGTTGAGTCCTGTGTACAGACCTTGCATAGACTGTATCTGTTGAAATTTCAACAGCACTGTTCTCTGATGCCAGGTACCTAGTTTCGCTGCTTCGGAGGCACCTCAACCGTCAGTGTGGCTTCCAGCCAAGGGCACCCTTCACCTTCCCGGAAGCATTCCTGATGTCTTTCAGCCCCGATGTGTGTGCAAAGAAGGACCTGCGCTACGCTACGCGAGCCACATACGTGCAATTACCGTCGTACGGGCATCTAGCTTCCGCCGGAGTGTCCCCGTTCCGGTCCCACCGTCAAGCCGTAGTCCTCTCCCCGCGGCTCCCAGCCCGGAGGCTGCCTCGCCGCAGGGTGGACGCCTGGACTCCGAGTGGGCGTCTTGTGTGCAAAGGGGGGCGGCGAGCATGACACAAGGTGGCGGTGTTTCTGTACTCGGGAGAATCCGCACCATGTTGCGCCCTACCCGATCCTCCCGAATGCCAGTGGGAAGGCAGCAGAATGGAAACAGAGTAACCATCCGGACGCATGCCCTATGGGACAACCAGTGGTGGCTGCGTGGGCTTGAGCTTAGTCTCAACTCTCGGTGCCAGCCACTTTGTAGACCTCTGATGGCCCACAATCCGTACATACTTGTTGGAAACAGGTCGTCAAGCTTCATTCCAGGTCCTAGCATAAGTTCGTTCTTGGACTGCACACCAGAGTGCTTCAAAATCAATGAACCCGTATAACATTAGTACGCCCCGGGGTATCTACGTCTAAAGCACCAAAATGAGTACACAAAGATGACCTCTCACCCCATGGACTTCTTCCACCTGTTGAACGCAAGTCCGAACACCTCCCCACCATCCTCCACCGCACCATCTTCACCCAGATTGCCTAGCTGGACCATCCCGTCCCCCAGGCCCACAAGCGGCACCATCGACGGTCGGCCATGGGCACATTGGAAAGGGAATGTGCACCGGACCAGTCTGCCGAGGAGGTCAGAGCACTGCTCAAGGGTGAGGGAATCGTTGAACATGATTGCACCTGCGAAACACGTCAGTACACTGCGGGTTGGATCGAGGGTAGGAAGTGCCAGGCCAAACTCACTCCTACAGGACCGGGAGTTCATCAGCTCCACGATCCCCGGCGGACAGTCATGAAACAGCGTAACCCACATAGACACCTCGCCCGTCACATCTTCAGGCGAGACCGGTCGTGGGTGTGGCGGTCGAGCCAGCTTGTCTTCGTCCTTGATTCTCCAGGCTTCTGTCCTGATGAGCTCAGCCAAAAGCCGGGGATCCGTCCTGCATCGCTCCAGGATGGCAGGAGGCAGACTCCGAACCGACACCTTGGCTTTGGTGCTTCGTGGTGTCTTCTTGTCTGGATTAGTGGGCAGGGAAGCCTCCATTTCGTAGCAAACACCCCAGTAGTCGAAATACGGCTGCAGTTGAAGAAGCAGGTCCCTGTCATAAGCTGACAGCTCAAACTGCACTGGTCGTGGCAGGGCCTCGGTGACGGCTTTCCAAATCTCACAGCCATTTCTGTCAGTCGCTGGATGGAAGTAGTCCGCCATCAGCCCTTCAACACGGCACCGCTCGTCGGCCGCATGTTGGTCAATCAGAATCAGTACCGACGACGGCTCGGACAGCCCAAGTTCGTCTTCTGCCTGTCCCCTGGTGCGACCGAACGAAACCTTAGCAAAGATGAACTTCTTGTCGACTTGCGCAATGATCTGTGCCGTCGCCAGAGTATCCTTTGATAACCGGCCCTGGAGGCCCATTGCTGTGGTTTCGTGGCGTGTGCCTACGTTGAAAGATGCGTGACCATGATGGCAGCCCGGATGGCCATGTGGCCGCGGCTCGAGACCCAGGGTCTCCACCACGTCAGGCAGCTTTGGAATAGGTGCCTCGGTGAGATCGAACACGGGATTGTTCCATTTGCTGATGAGATCTGTGACCCATGGCGTTGTCTTCGCTTCCCTCTCTGTAGGCTGTTGTTCAGCGCCACGGCTTGCTCCTTTCGACTTCTGGTCTAACGCTCTGCGGGACAGCGTTAAAGGTTTGGGAGCCGCTGCGAAGCCAGTCCGGGCGTTGATGGTCATTATGACTTTGGTGACTGGATTTACCCACTCCATAGTCCCGTCTTCAGGTGATAATCCAGGCATGGGAGATGTTCTCTCCGTTGCCATGGGTGCTTGTGAAGTTCTAGGCTCAGGCTTGGCTCCGGGCTCTCGTGTGGCGCTCCTGCTCATCAAATGGCAGGGGTCCATTTCTCCCAAGCGCTTCCGCGCGAGGTTGCCATTGGCATCAAATCGCGACCGCCGATCTATCGTAGTGGCGACTCGCGATTCTTCGCGGACATCGAGACCAGGTATGCTATCCTGACTTCTCTGCGTAGGGGTTATAGAGACAGACTGAATTTGTGAGCACAAGGGTGCCGGCTCTTGGAAGGATTGCAATGTGTGTCCTGACTTGATCTTGGACCAGAAGGCAAAAGGCGATTCTGCTCGGCTGTTGAACGCGTCATTGGGAGCACCTCGCGCTGCATCAGCTCCTGCGGCAGTTTGAGAATTTGTCGTCCTGAGCCTTTTTTGAGGCCAGGCCGCAGGAATACCTTCATCCATGTTTGGTGTGCCGCTCTGCTTGATCTGCCCTCGAGACTTCAGCGCCAATGACAATGAAACTTTTTGGGGTCGATAGTGATTTCTCTTCAGAAATTCATAGAACATGGCCTTCAGGAGATCTGTGATCATGTCAAGATTGGCCTGCCTGTCATCAAGAACATGGTCAACGTCAAGAGACTGTCGCATTGTCGAGACGGCAGGAGTCATCTTCAAGAAGAACATGGGCCACCTGTCCACGCCTTTCCGTATCCTGCGCTCTCTTTGCGTCCAACCATCCAATTTGAACTGCGGCACCGCATCTTGGTGGCTCTCATCCTCAACAAGTCCGAAGCATGAGTCAGCAAACACCTTGTTCACCTCCTCGTACAGAATGTTGCCACGGAACTCGTTGGACAACGGCTCGATCCCAAGGCTGATGAACTGAGCACGTTTGGTTGCAACAGGCTGGCGAGATACATATCCACTAATAGAAAGTGCAGGGGCAGAAGCGCCGATAGCCACCCAGTCACCGATGTCTGGACTATCCACGAACGAAGCCTGGTGAAGCAAGCGGCAGCTGTCATTCACCCACTGTCGACATTCTGACCCGACCTTGAAAGTCCGAGTTTGTCGACTCGCTGCTTCGCGGATGGACACAGAGACGGCTCCGGGCCAAGGAATCAGGAGGGCCACTAGGTCCACGGCGAGTCGATCCCAGTCCTTAGTGAAGGATGACTTCTCCGCCTGGAGTGCTCGATGCTTGACGCGGACTGGCATGGCACCAAAGAGGTCTCTGACGGTGACCCTGGTGCCATGGGCAAAGGTTAGCACCCTTTGCTCCGGAAGACATGGGATGTTCCTGGTCATGACCCTAGAGTTGTGGATGCTCATGGAGTTGTGTGAGTGGAAATCGCGGTGGTGTGAAGTGACCGACAGGAGCGACAGGGACGCAACGGAGGCCAGGAAAATTCCATGTTTTCCGTGGATTTCTGGATGGGCCGGGTAGTTGGAAGTGTCTCATGCAGAAGTCAGCATCAGCTAGCTCCCTCATGCCTTTCTTTGAGCTATGAGCACACATACAGTGTAGCTGGCCGAGGCCTCCGTGCTCATGGAATTCCGAGGGTGGGATACCACAGCCGTTGTCTTCTACACAGCAATTGCCCCGGGAATAGTCGACCGAGACATTGATTCGGGTGGCTTGGGCGTCGAGAGCGTTCGAGACAAGGCCGGTGATGACGTTGTTGAGGGATGTGACGACCAAGGAGGACTTGATCTGGGCCACGACATCCCCTGGCAGCGGCTTGATGGACATGGCCAGTAGAACATTGCTGACTGTCGAGGGGGGAGGTGTGTTTTGGAAGTCGGACGTGATGAAGTGTTGTTGTTGATGTTGTAGTGGATGTTCAAGTTAAAAGCCAGGCCAG